>MUZH01003370.1:0-12715 GCA_003012965.1 Juglanconis oblonga
AGTAGGGGCCCTCCCCTATTATATAACCCTCCCCCCTTATTACTTCCCCCTTTCCCTCTTACCCTATAGCAGACCCCTAATCTGCTAGATAAATTAAACTAGGTACGGCTACCTGCCCTATAATAGAAATAGACGGTACCCTAAACTCCCTACGCCCGAAAAGAAAAAGTAAAAAGCCGTAATATTAGATTATTGCCCTTCTTCGCTCTATAGTAGACTAGGTTAGGCCTATCAAGTCGTCGGGGCGAGGCTGCTTCCGTCGTAATTAAGGTCCTAAGTATACTCGAATATTACCCTATTCTGCCTCGAACCGGTCTAAAGCCTCTATATCGACGAAGTTCTCTAATAATTACTATTCCGGTATATCGTAACCCTACTATTTTATAAATACCTATCGCTTTTCTTTGCCTTACATATTCTTAGCCTATAATATCTCCTCTATTATATACTCTTTATAGGTATCTCTATTAACTCCGGATAGTATTAGGACCGGGGCCGGTCTAGTATCGGTACGTTCTTAGGACAGCAGCCGTCGCTCCCTATCCCGTTTAACTAGCTTAATATAGAATTTATTATATAGCCCCCTAAATATATCTAAGATAATATTTAGCAGGTCGGGTACCTCTATTATACAGTATTTATTATAAAGCTAGTCGAGCTTCTTACTAAATCGGTTTATCTTAATATTCCGGAGCTATAACTATATCTAATCGCTTACCTTATACCTTTCTGCTAGGCAACGATATATATTTACAGAAGCCTCTTATTACTGCTAGGCAAAAGCAATTACTACCTAGGCTACATCTATACCCTCCTTTAAATAGCATAAGAACAAGACTACGCAGCCCTTAGGGCTCGACAATAAGGCTGCAACATCCTCTATTAGCAGGATAGCAGGGATATCGAAGCCGTTTAGGAGCCGGTTCGCGCTAACTCTAGTTATTATCAAGTCCCGGTTATTTAATACTATCTAGCAACTAGCTAAGTAATCTAGCTAATCTATCTAAAAGTATATAATATATACCTATAAGTATTTCTAAATCTCTTAGTTTGCCTACTTAGTACCTCTATCTATTTCCGGGTAATAAGCCGTCGATAATAGCTATTCGGTACCTATTAAGCGGTATAGGGTTAACTAAAAGGTACTAACCTAGTCCAAGCCGCGGTTACTAATAATTAACTTCGAGAACCCCTAAAAACGCTATTATATATCCCGAAACCGCTCTATATATGCCTCGGCCTTTATAAAGTATATTACTTCGAGCTATATATACTTCGATAAGCAGTCGGTAATTACTATTAAGTATTATAGGCCGCCTATCCTTACAGGGAGGTTAATTATAAAATCAATAGAGATCTAGGACTAGAACCTATCCGGGGCGGGAATCGGTTATAATAAGCCCTAGCATAGGCGGCGTAATAGGGTATTTTAGCGATATATATTATAGCTTCTTATTAGGTCCTATACATCCTATATTATCCCGTCCTAATAGAAATCTCGCTAAAGCACTTTAAAGGTAATATTCCGCCCTATATAGCCGAATAGCAGTAATTTATAAACCCGCTATAGAATCCGCATTATTAGCAGCTTAAAGTTCGGCAGCTATAAGCATCCGCAGTACTATAAAGCTCTTTACGCGTTTATCGTATAATCCCCGATCTATTCCCTTATCCCTGCCTCTAGCGGGAACGAATATACCCTATCCCGTACTGCCTGCAATCTAATAATATACATTTTATCAGTACTAACTGCTTTATCCTAAAGGGACCGGAGCGAGTCCTTCAGAAAGATTATACTCCCTTTAGGAAGCGCTATACTAGGGTCGGCTAGGTTAAAAGGGTATAGCGCTAATACCGAGATAGGTTAAAAAATATAAGCAATATATTAAGAGTCTATAAGCTCGTCCTAGGACTAGCATAATAAAATATCGGGGCGTTAGGCTATCCTGCTAGGTCGGTATTTTAGATAATAATTAAAGAGCAAAAGCGTCTCGGACTATTATGCCTACCGCTCCGAGATTAGGCAGGGTTAGGTAAAGTACTTTAACCCTTTATAGTCTATAAAGATAGTAAATGCCTTATATATACTCCTTAGCTCGGACGACTATACCTTTAGATAGAAGATAACTGCTAATAGCTCCTTATTATAGATAGTATAATTATACTACGCCGCCGTTAGCTATACGGAGTAGTAAGCTACCGGTCGTAATACCCTATCCGGACCGAATTACGAAAGGCACCCCCTAAGGGCTATTCCTAAGCAGTCCGCCTTAACGACTATATCCCAGTCGGGATCTTACTATACTAATACCGGGGCTATAATAAATATCGTCTTTAATTGCTAAAAAGCCGCTTCTGCCTTTAGCAATTACTCGAAACGGATGCCCTTCTTTATAAGGCGGACTAGGGGGTCGATAATATCCAAAAAGTTATTAATAAAGTCCCGGTAGAAGTTTATAAACCTAAGGAAGCTATATATATCGCGTAACTTTTTTAGCATTTCCTATTCGGCAATTACGCGAACTTTCTCCGGGTCCGCCCGTACCCCTAACCCCGCCTTAATAATAAATCCGAGGTATTTAACTTGCTTTACTATAAACTCGTATTTCTTAATATTAAGGTAAAGTCCGGCCTCTTATAAACGGCAAAGTACCTCCCGGACCTTCTTTATATAGTCTCTCTAAGACCCCGATAAGAATATTAATAAGTCGTCTAGGTAAGCTATAATATAATTATCCAAAATATTATATAGGACGTTATTAATATACTATTGAAATATAGCTAGAGCGCCTGCAAATCCGAAGGGGCAAATTAACTATTTAAAGAGTCTAAACCGGGTCTGGAATGCTATTAGGTACTCGTTACCTAGCGTAATACGAATACGGTAGAAAGCCAAGCGGATATCGAGCTTTATAAACTATCTCGCCTTTAATAGCAACTATAGGGTTTCCTTAATAAGTGAAAGTAGGAAACGATCCTGCTTAGTAAGCTTATTAAGGGCCCGGTAATTAATATAGAACCTTTATCCTCTATCCGCCTTACGGATGTGGATTCATGCCGCCAGGCAGACGGCGGTTGTGGGTGCCTGCCGGAGGCAGCAGTAGCTAGTCTAGATACGGCAGGCGGTCTGTGGCAGAATCGGGTGGCCCGTGCCCCCGGCCCTCGGCTATATAAGCAGAGGTCTGCCACTGACCGAACCCACCATCTTTCCTATTTTTAGCAACCAACCGACTTCCGCTTATTCAGATTTCTAGAACCAATCAGGTGATAGGAATCCCGAGCAGAAGCAACCGGTACCAGTCAATAAACCATCGTGACCACACAAAAATAATTATTTTTGTTGAGAAACCCTCAGGTCTATCAACAAACGATCGATCACCAAACCCACCATCACATCACTAAACCCTCCATCACAACAGCCTAACAGAGGCTTCCCTTCCCTCCGAAACAATCGACAAACAGCAGTCGCGACTCCGAATCTCTCATCACAACACTGTTTGCCTCCCTCCAACGAACCAACCGAACCCCCGAAGGCGTTGTCACAACAACGTCACTACAACAGAAGCTGCCTGCGTTTTCAGCAGCTTTCACAGCTAAGCTATCACCTTTGAACACCCCGCCTGCCTTCCGACTGTTCTTTTCAGCGTTGTTTTGCTCTTTGCTGGACAGCGCTCTGGGCGGTCAGAAGACAGCGATTGACGAGCTTATTCTACAAAAGCGTACCGTTCCCTAGCGAATACGTTTAGTAGGGTGATTAGCAATCAATCGGGTTGGACGATTGGAAGGACACATACCAGCTTGATTTACTTTCAGTTTACTATGGCTTCCGCTGACGATACCAAATCTATCCAGCTCGGTGACCTAGAGCAAGGCGAAAGCCTACGGAAAACTAACAAGGTCCTGAAGGACTATGCCGGAGAAGTTAACACCCGTCTCGAAGCACTGGACGCATGCATTGACAGCATCTTCAGTACTATCAACAACCTCACGGACACCCTGAAAGACAGCGTTACAGCGGCTCTGAAAGATAATGCCAAAACCTTAGGCGATAAAATCAGAGACCTCGCCACGCGTACGGATAAGCAAAAGCAGGAGTTCACAGATGCCAATCAGAGGCTAAAGATAGAGGTGCTAGATGCCCTAAAGGCATATAACGTTAAGCCTATCAACCCCCTAGGACCAGTACTCAACCCAGCCCTTTAGATCTTCGACAGACAGCTACCCGATTTCGACCGATTTGAAGACGGCCGCCTCAACCTCGAGTTGCTATACGGAGAGAAGGTCGCGTAGGCATCGCTAAACCTACAGGAACGTGCTATTAAGAGCTTGTTTCTAGCGATGATACTGCTAAGCTAGGCTCCGGTCAATGCTGACCAGGCCCATAAGAATAAGGTGGTTTTTCCTTTTATACTGAAGATTTCAGAAGCCGACTACCTGGTTCTGGATAAACTTTAGCAGATTTAAACGCTGCTAAAGGCAGCCCTAGTTCCATACGAGAACTGGGCAGGGCGCGTTATTTTGGAACTTTTAGGCGATTTTCAGCAGCTTCGCCTTTAGACCGAAAATCATCGACAGCCTACTTGGGTTCTGTTTGTTGAGGCAATTATATAGGTCCTAGTGGATCACAAGGTCATTTTTTCGTCTCTGTTAGCTTTCACCACTTTACTTCCATTTAAGGACGAAGTATATCACAACTTCTCTCGGCGTCTTCGTGAGGCCTTCTACCGCCTATCGCACAGCTAGCGAGTATCTCCCGGCACTCAAGCAGTGCTGTACGAAAAACTCTAGTCTCACTAACCCTCTCTTTGGTCAGAAATCTACGAAAAAGCCAACGATTGGACCTCTGCCTAAATTATTGAGGAAATGGTGGTTCGCGCTAAAATGTACGATCAGAAGGCTGTTGAATCCAGTATCTATAGTACCCCCTTAGCTATAGTTTAGCTGTACGGTTTATCAGCACCGTTCTACTAGATAGACGTTTCAGTAGCTAGACCTAGCAGGCCCGGCATAGCCCAAATCGCCCCGGCTGATGCCTCTATCACCTCTGTAATCTCTGACCCCCGCACTGACGAGCGAACAGTCTTTCCTTCACAGGAGCAATCAGTGAACTGTGGCAACTGTGGCACAGCCTATACAGGCGACAGCCACTGTGGCGTTTTCTATACAGGCGCTGCGAAGGAATGCGATAATAAGTGTTTTAACTGTGGCAAGCTTGGCCACTAGGCTAGAAACTGCCGATAGAAGCCTAACTTTCCTAGGTCTTCATAGTCTTTATAGCCCTCACAGCCATCGCAACCCTCTGAACCCAATTCTTTAGGATAGAAGGTGACCCTGAAGGGAGTATTATATAAAGATAATAGGACTCTGACGAGCAAGTTCAGACAGGCTTTTAACTGTAAGCGAACAGGCAAACCAGGCACCCGCGTTTATCTCGTTAAGCCTGAAGAAGACAACCTGGAACGCAGTAGCCCTGCTGAACGCCTCTTTAACGAGGTGGATAATAAGGACCTCCGGTTTATTCTAGAGGAATAGCTTAGAGAGGAAGCAACTGACGAGTGACGGTTAGGCGGCACCTACTATGTGGAGGTAGGAGCCGGATGCTAACCCCTACCGCCACCGTTAAAATAGCTACTTAGAGAAGGCTATGGTGACTCTTATAACGTCTTTAGAGCCCGTTTACCTTTTAGCGAGGAGTTTTTAGTATTCCTCGATTACGGTTATCCCGCTATTTACTACTCTCAACGCCTAGCCTCCTATCTTAAGGCCTATAACTCCTCCAAACTAGCTATAATGACTAGCGTTGGAGGCACTGGACCACGAATCGGATAAGACGTTATCGTTAGTAGACAGTTTGCTGCTATAGCCGGCTGGACAGATAGTTTTAGTATAGCTGCTGGCGTAGTCCCTGACGGCATGTTTCTAGCAGACCTCGTCCTCGGCAAGTTAGTATTTCATAAGTGGGGCGTCTTTTGTAAGGGGGACGCACGCTGCTTTAAGAAGGAAACAGTGACCCTTTAAGACTTTTCTGGCAGGCCTACTCTAATGCCTAATTCTACGCTTCCTAAAGCGTACCGGATAGAGGAGTTACTGGAAGTACTGCAGACTCTTAGACGAGAATCGGCTTTTAAGGCATAGGAAGCACTATAGCCATAAGCACCACTGAAGGCATAGTGGGGCAAAGGCACTCCGGTAGACAACCCAGAAGTTCTTGAGTATCTTCGAGAGTACGAAAACCTGTTTCCGGGCCTTTTTAACCTAGCTTAGCGGCGCACTGAAGCTATAGAAAAGCTCTCCAAGGTTCGCTATACTATTAATACTGGCGATCATTCCCCGTTTCGATAGCACCCGAGGCGCTATAGCCCAGCGCAGGAGCAGGCCATTCGGGACTTCGTCAAGGCTTACACTGGCATGCTAATCCAGAAGAGCAAGTCCCCCTGGGCTAGCAACTCGCACCTAGTGCCTAAAAAGCACCCCGGGCAGACTACGAAGCCGGATAAAAATAACGACTAGGTTATTTAGAGGTTCTGTTACGATTACCGGCAACTGAATAAGCTAACGAAGAAGCACGCCTACCCTCTGCTAAATACTATGGACTAAATCCAGAGTGTAGTAGGCTTCCCCTACTATGCTTTTATCGACCTTAAAGACGGATTTTGGCATATTCTAATCGCTGAGGAAGACCGTAAAAAAACGGCCTTTACTATACCTAACGGCCTGTACGAGTGGATTAAGATGCTGTTTAGGCTAACCAACGCCCCTGCCACTTTCCAGGCACTGATGGAAGAGATTCTGGAACCCTTCCGTGAGTTCGTTTCTGGCCTACTGGATGATATTAGTGTAAGGGCAAACTCGCGAGCCCAGCTTTACGAGCGATTACTGCTTGTTTTCGCTAGGCTTTACGATTACGGTATGCTTCTGAACACTTAGAAAACCAAGCTTTTCGTCCCTGAAGGAGTATTTCTAGGCTTCGTGGTTAGCAAAGACGGTATTAAAGCAGACCCCGCCAAGGTCTCTGCTATTAGAGACCGCCTAATGCCAGCCATAACTATAGAAGTTCGTGGTTTCGTCAACGCCGCTGGCTACTTCCGCCATTTGATCAACGGGTACTCTGAAAAATCGGGAGCTCTTACTGACTACTGTACTGGACCAAAGAACTTACTAGTAACTCTATTACCGGCTGCTTAGCAATAATGGCGTGAAATCAGGGATCTTATCACCGAACTTCCGGTGGTAAAAACCTTCGATTAGCGTCTCCCCTATATAATAGAAACAGATGCCAGCCAGCGATATATAGGCGCCTGTTTTCTGCAGCCACACCTGCAGCAGGACATAGGGAAGACAGCGCTATACCCTGTGGCATACTTCTCCAAGAAGTTTAGTGATACCTAGGCGCATTATTCGGCATAAGAACGCGAGCTGTTAGGCATCCTCTTAGCTCTATAGCACTGGAAATACTAGGTTTAGGGCGCTAAGGTCACTGTAATAACGGATCACGAATCCCTTAAAACTCTGAATACGAAGGCTAAGCAGCCGCCTCGTATCATGCGATTCTTGGACGTAATCGAGCACTATAGAGTGCGAATTCTGTACCATTCTGGAAAGGCTAATGTTATCGCCGATTACCTCTCTCGGCCCTCTATAGACGACGCTGTGGAGATAGCGTTTCCTGCCCCAGAGGGTGGAGAGGCTAACGAGGGGGAAGGGATTGATATCCAACAGCACCCTCCTGATAAATAGCCTGATAAACCAGACGAACGAATGATTTAGCACCCTTATGAACTGAATCGACTGGACCTATAGGCTATTTTCGAGCACCTCCAGTATAATATAGAGCTTCCTTATGCTATTGATTTAACGTGGACTTATAAGCATTTCACTATCTGTAAGGATCGCCTCTATAAAATCGTTACCTATACTCGGCTACCTAGAGATCCTCCCCACCCAGAAGGCTTGGCTACTCACAGCAGAGCTCTCTTAGAAATTCCTAAGTTTAACGAGCTTCTAAGACTATCCCGAAAAGTTCATACCGACTTCGGGTACGCCACTATGGGCAGTACAGTCAGATAGCTTATGTACCGTTTCTAGCACCTAGAGCTTGTGCTGGCTGCCCAACAAGCCTATATAGAATGCCCTAAGTGCCAACTGATAAAGAAACCGAGCCCTATACTCCCTAATCTCCACCCAACGTAACCACCACCCCCACTAACGCGTTAGGCCATCGACTTTACGACGTTCGATGGCATACCGATCTTGGTGGCTGTTAAGTACGCCACAGGATGGGTAGAAGCCGAAGTAACCTCTGATATAAAGTTCACGTCTACGATCCCACTACTCCAGCGTATCACTAACACTTTCGGTACCCTTAGAGAGTAGATCTCTAACAATACTAGTTGCTTTAACGGTGAAGACGCTAAGGCGTGGCATATCCGCTACGGCTTATAGGTCTTCCCCGTCACTCCTATAAGACCTAGAGGCAACGGCAAGGTAGAGAAGATTAATGGATTACTGAAGAGCATCGTCAACAGGGAATATACTGCCAACCCACAGAGGGACATCAAATCCCTAGTCAACAGGGCAGTGGTTCTACTCAACAGAACCATTAAAGCTTCTGGGTACAGCTCGTACTTCCTACTCTTCAGTACTTCTCCACCGGACCTCAGAGATACTGCCTCCCAGTTTATAACCTACACCAGGGACCCCACTAAAGAAGAAGAGATAACGTTTAAGAAGGAACTCGCCCAGCAGCACGAAGCCCCTCTGGCCAGGCTTCGAGCCAATGGAATAACTGCCTCGAGAGACCAGGCTAGGGCTCTGCTTCAGGAAAAGAAAGCTCTCCTAAGGACCTTTGCTCTAGGGGATTAGGTACTAAGAGTTCGCCAGAAGGCCCACAAACACAAGCCCTTCTACGACGGGCCCTAGGCAATCGCAGGTTACCACGCCGGCAATATATACACCCTCCGAAGCCCTGGAGGAATCGATTTAGGCTCAAAGTACAATAGTACGAACCTCTTCCCGGCCTACAGCATAGAAGGCCACCCCATACGGAGTTTCTAGTATGCCAGCAAGACTATACTGGAAAGGGATAGATAGAGGATCAGGATAAACTATCGGTTGGAGGATAAAGAGCCCTAGGAGAGGGCATCGTGATGATCGGGACGATCGTTTAGAGGAGGGGGATAGTTATGGATTCATGCCGCCAGGCAGACGGCGGTTGTAGGTGCCTGCCGGAGGCAGCAGTAGCTAGTCTAAATACGGCAGGCGGTCTATGGCAGAATCGGGTGGCCCGTGCCCCCGGCCCTCGGCTATATAAGCAGAGGTCTGCCACTGACCGAACCCACCATCTTTCCTATTTTTAGCAACCAACCGACTTCCGCTTATTCAGATTTCTAGAACCAATCAGGTAATAGGAATCCCGAGCAGAAGCAACCGGTACCAGTCAATAAACCATCGTGACCACACACGGATAAGTAGTACGGGTACTACTACTGCCGAGGAGCTTACCCGGACCTAGCCTTTATTTATTAATTCTATTATCTGCTTCCGTAGCTTAAGTAGTTAGTCCTATAGTATAAAGTAGAGTGGTCCCTATAGGAGATTTAGGCATTCTTTATCTACCCCCGGTTTTAACCTAATATAATAGTCAAAGGTCCCCCGATATAGCAGTAAGTCGGCTGCCGTTTCCTTATTAAAGAGACTCGCGAAGTCTTTATATTCTAGGGGAAGCTTCCGTATTAAGTCCTTATCCGCTACCGGGGCTATCGCTTATAATACCGTTATAATCTCGTAAAGACTTATCCCTAAGAGAGAGACATTACTATCCCGTATCGCTTATTGCCGCTATATTAGGGCTGCGAAATAAGAGCCTATAATTCCTGCTATACGGAGGTCCTTCAGGCGATATATAGACTCTTTTACCTTTAAGTTACCAGCCGCCCCGATAACTAGCCGGCTCTATGCCGCTTTTAGGCGAACCTTCTAGTAGCATATCTAGGGTAGCCCTAGAATTATATGCCGGGCTATCCTAAGAATAATATATACTAGTATTAACGACTACTAGCCGTCTAAATCTATACGAAAACGCGCTATATAAGTAATATGCCGATTCCGCTCCTTACTTAAGACGGTCCTTAGATTATAAGCGTAAGGAAGCCGGATCTGCTCTAGGCCTAACTTCTGCGCTATCTTCTTGCTAACTATATAATAGTAGTTATAACTGCTATCTACTTACACAGCTAGAAAACGAGTAGAGTTTACTAAGGCGGATATAAGAAAGGGGGGTTTATTTATATAAGAATATATTTCGCTATCTAAATCTACTATCTTATCCGCTACATTAAAGTCTAGGCCGGGGGGCCCCTAAGGGAGATTTTCCTTAGGGGCTACTCTTTTTCCGATTTGCTATCGTTCGGCTCTTTATCTTCTACTTTAAGGTAGTTTACCTAAGCCGTTAGCAGGGGCCCTAGCGTAAAGGGGCAGTTCCGGATAAAGTGCTCTATAGAGTTGCACTAAAGGTAGGTCCTATAAGCCCGCTATTCCTTACGAACACTTTCCGGGACTTATCGTACCCGGCGCTTAAGCATATATACGCTACCTCGGCCCCGTATACTCCCCCTAGTCGGGAATAGACCCTTTACCCTGCAAAAGCCCCCTCTGCTACCGCCTTCCTACAATATATTCTTACTAGGCCTACTACGATTCTATCTTATCTATAAGGATATTACTAATACATCCGTTATAACTATATCGTCCTATCCTTACGGCTAGGGGCGTAAAGATAAGGCTAAATACGATCCGTAGCAAGTACGCCCTAAGCGGACCCGGTTTTCTATCTCCTATATTTCTAGCTCCTATATAAGCTCCTTATACCCCTAAACCGTATCTATATAGTTCGTCCTGCTAATTCTAGCCGTAATAGCCTTCTCCCGGATAAGGGGAGAGAGTCGACTATAAAGATAATTTACCCTAATCGTATCTGCCTAATAGAGACTACCTGCTAAACCTAATAATTCCTTAAACTATACTAAAAATAAGGCGAAAGTCTTATTATTCTATATTTATAATACTTCTAAGGCAGCTAAGGCAGCCTTAAAACAGTACAGGTTACTATAGATAGAGTATAAGTAATTTAAGAAGGTATTTATATTATAACATTAGTCTATCCCTCCTTCCTTATAGAAAGTTACTACCCGTCGCTGCACCTTAAAACCTAGCTAATTCTAAAGGAAGACCTAAGTATCTATATAGGTCCCGATAAAGTCCCGGTTAGTAATAAGGATATACAATATTATTAAGCGCTATACTAGGAATACCTTCTAATCCCTATCGAACTTCGCCCCTAAGTTTAGTCTTTTCCGAAGGGGGGTCGTATATATTATACCTATCTATACAAGCTATTGGATTTGCTATTTTAATGCAGCGATCCTAGCCTCTACGGCCGTTATCTAATTCGTCGTATTAAGGTTAGAGGGCCTCCCCTAGCCTAAGGGTAGTTAGGGACCGGGTAGTTATACCTAGGGTTATTATATCGACCCTAGGACGGAGCCTAAGGGGGGTAGGTTTATACCTAATATAGGTTATAGCTAAGTCGGAATCTGCTATTTATTTGCTACTATTATTTCTATTACGGGGAGTTCCTATCCGGGGTCCGGTTAAGGGCTACTTTCCCTTATATTACCCTCCTATATTATAAAAGCATCGAAGTCTATATCTTACTCTTCGGGTCCGTTATATAAGAACCCCTAATATAACTATAGGACGAGTCTAATTCGTAACTGCCTCTACTAGTATTATATCTAGGCCTAAAGCGGGCTTAGAGATTAGCAATTAATATAAAGGTCCGACCTATACGATAACTAAAGGTAGGTGCCTGAATAGAAGTATAATTGCTAATAGAGAGGAAGAGAGAGAGAACTAAGCTAGCTAGGCTGCTATCTGTGGGATATCCCTTATATCGCCAGCGACCCTAATTATGTAACCCTATCGTAGGTCCGCCAGAAGTCCGGACCATTGCCGGTACAGTGCCGCATCGGCATACAGAAGGCTATGGCAAAGCCCAGCCCATTACAATTAAGAGGTTCCTTATCCTAGCCCAGCTGCCTTTATTAATAGTAGGTTTATCCTTTTCACTTTATACTTCCGATTATAACTAATATTACGAATCTTAGGTGCCGATAATAATAATAACGATATTAAGGAGATTCCTGCCTCTGCGGTTTAATAGACTCCTCCTTGCCTGCCTGCTCCTTAATCCGGTCTCCGTAGTATAACTGCCTCTCTTTCTCGCCTTAGTAATATTCTCGCGCTTACTTACCCCTCTCAACTTATCCTTCCTAAGCGTAAATAGTTTATCCTTAATGCTATTCGGGCCTTTCGTAATATTAGGATATTAAACGACTTCGCCTATAA
The DNA here is from genome assembly GCA_003012965.1 of Juglanconis oblonga. NCBI lineage: Eukaryota > Fungi > Ascomycota > Sordariomycetes > Diaporthales > Juglanconidaceae > Juglanconis > Juglanconis oblonga. Next base: position 12,406 of record MUZH01003370.1, read on the forward strand.
TATATTCTTCGGTATACTATATAAGCAGAAGAATATTAATATAATCGATATTATTTATAAGTTGCTTAAATAATCGATTAATTAAGGAGATATTATATCTTAAGGTAAAGAGATACTTAGTCTAAGTAAGAAATATAAGGCAGGTAATTAGTATTATCTTAAGACTCCGTTAAAGCGGGCTTATTATAATAGTCGCCTTAAGGATAATAAGGGCATTTATTAAATTAGCTATATAATTCGGGATATTAGTTTAGTCTTCTATCTATTCAGTCTAGTATTCGGCCTAATATAGTTATAATAATAACCTTTA
>MUZH01003371.1:0-12759 GCA_003012965.1 Juglanconis oblonga
CGGGGAAGCCCAAAGATACCCGGTCTGACCTGAGCATGAACCGTCAGTCTGGTGAGGGACTTCGGCTGGTGTATAGGACCGGGCTGTCGTGGCCACAAGTGAAACTGAGAGTGAAAAGGAATGAACACGGGTATTGTCTGTGTCTACTTATGATAGCAAGCTGCTGGAACTCGATGGCTGAACCGAAGCATAAAGCTGTAGCAATGTGTCCCGATTGAACTGGCGATTAAGTTTCGCTACTGCGGAGGGTGTGTTGGCATCGTCATAGGCTGAACCTAGCATATGTGAGGAGGTAGGCTCCAGGCGTAGACATGCCTCTAATTTTTTTAAATTTTTTTTCATATTCCTTTTCGAATTTCAACTTTCTTTTATCAAACATGAAAAATGGTTTTGTTTTTTATCAGGAGGTTGATTGGCTGCTAAATTTAGGAAAATTTGGCGAGTTGAGGATTTGGAATACGCTACCTAGGTAAGGTACTTACTTGTATTATGCACAGCTAACCTAGTGACAGTGGGGAGGAGACGGCGCCTGGATACTATCTATCTATCTCTGCTCTACAGGAGTGCTCAGGACAGGCAGGGCCCCCTCTACTACACAGAGCAGGCCAGCTACGGTATCTTCTTCATTGCTTATCCCTGGGTTTCATGGAAGTCAGGATACTTGTTGGGGGAGGAAAGGGGAGGGAGGGAGAGGGGGGGTGGAGAAGGAGGAGGGGGAGGGGGACAGGGAGAGATGAAGATGATGTGTGAGAATAAATATGGACACGGATCGAAAACCCATCAGCGTTCAGATCTAGCAGCCTGTGCCTGGGGTTGCGAGTGTATGAGACTAAAACGGCATGGGTACGAAACAACAACGGGATGGGGTTAAGCAGGGTACGAGAGCACGACGAGCATGCTAGAGGGTCGGGTACTTAGGCATTTATTATAATGGCATGGCATGTTTAATCCGTACTTGCATTGAGGAGGTCGGGGCCGAGCATAGTCCCATCTCACAATCATTGTCGGAACTCGAATCAGGGTCTCGGATCTTGAGATGTGTCTTATTCCATCGAGTGGATATTTTTCCAGGCTGTCTTAGGCATTGATTCACTTGCATTTTCGGTAGTTCATAAAAAACTCCCTCTCAACCAACCGCGTGCTTCCGGGTCAGATTTCCTAGACACAGAGTTCCAAACTCATACCCGCTGCTGCTCCCATTCATGGTCCTGAATGACGCTCCATGCCAAACTTGACTGGTAGTTCGACGCATTCTCATGAGGTTACAAACTCAAATCACCATTGCTTTTTATTAATTCTGCTTCAGGCACATCTGTCCCTTATAGCTGGTTGGCGGTGTTGAAGTCCACAAGGGCAATAGCGGTACGCTTGGTCATGGTCTTCTCACCCTCACGGACCCAGACACGGGGGTCAAAGTACTTCTTGTTGGGCTTGTCCTCGCCGTCGGGGTTGCCGACGTGGGACATCAGGTAGTCCTTCTTTCCGAGGAAGTAGTCGCGCATGCCGCTCATGTAGGCGAACTGCATGTCGGTGTCCAGGTTGACCTTGACCACACCCAGCTTGATGGCCTGCAGGTACTCCTCCTTGCTGGAGCCGGAGCCGCCGTGGAACACGAAGTAGACGGGCTTGTCCTCCTTCTTGTTCAGCTGCTTCTTGACGTACTCCTGGTGCTTGCCGAGCAACTCGGGGTGGAGCTTGACATTGCCGGGCTTGTAGACACCTGTAAACGAGACAGTTAGTATATTTGCTCCGAGACTGTGAGGAACTGGGCAGGTGGCTTACCGTGAACGTTGCCGAAGCCAGCAGCAATGGAGAAGTATGGGCTGATGGGCTCAAGCTTCTTGACAATGGCCAAGATGTCCTCGGGCTGGGTGTACAGGGAGTTGTTGTCAACGTCCTCGTTGTTGACACCATCCTCCTCACCACCAGTGATACCGATCTCCATCTCCAGCCACTGCTTCATGGGGGCGGCACGCTTGAGGTAAGCAGCGGTGGTATCAATGTTGAACTGGACATCCTCTTCGGACAAGTCGATCATGTGGGAGGAGAACAAAGGCTCGCCGTGCTCCTTGAAGTACTTCTCATCGGCATCGAGCATGCCGTCCAACCATGGCAAAAGCTTCTTGGCGCAGTGGTCGGTGTGCAGGATGACGGGGATGTCGTATGTGGGAGCGATGGAGCGGATGTAGTGAGCGGCAGCGACGGCACCCGCGACAGAGGCGCTCTGGTCACCGTTGGGCACGCCCTTGCCGGCGAAGTAGGCGGCACCACCCTGCGAGGTCTGCAGGATGATGGGGGACTTTGCGTCACGGGCAGCCTCGAGAGCAGCGACGACAGTGGAGCTGGAGGTGACGTTGATGGCGGGAATGGCGAACTCGTGCTCCCTGGCGTACTTGAACAGAGCCAAGACGTCATCGCCGACGATGACACCGGTCTTCCGAGAAAGGACGTCCTTTGCTCCCATTTTTGCGAGAATTGTGGTGGTTGGTTCGGAAGAAAAAGTGTGCTGCGAGGAATCTCGGTAAGTGATGGTGATAATTGAGTTTGAGAGGTTGGATGGATGTAGTATGTGGTTTGTTTGTGGTTTAGGTGAGCAAAAGGCCAGGGCGGAGGGGCAGCAGCTGGGTTATAAGTGAGAAGAGGGAAGCTGATGTTGTGGCGTGTTGGTGGGGCGGAGGGGCGGAGGGGCAGGTTGTTGAGTCGAGGGCGAAAATTGTGATGGGATGAGGTGTTTATGAGGAAGGGAGCGACAGAAACTCCGGGTTCCTTGTGCCTGGCAAGGTGTCTTCCAGCGTGAGATGACACAGACAGCCCACTCTTTTGGCGTGTCCAAGGCTGGGCAAGTGGGTTTGGGTTGGGATACGTAACGGCCCGCCCATCTATGAAGTCAAAAGAGTAGGTAGCTCTCGATTGCCTCCAGATCAGGGCCATTCTTCAGTCCAACAAACCAGACTGGGGTCATTGGCTGCAATGGCGGGGTAGCTAACTTTGCTCCAGCTTCGCCGGGCTCAAGAGAGGATCAAGAGAGGAGAAGGCAGAAGGCAGACTTACGAGACAACTGTCCAAACTGGTTTATAGGCAGGTGGGCGATCGAAAATTGAGGCAGAACGTTTAGGATCTCACAGAGGTGGTACGGCAGATGGTGAAGTGCTTGATGGTTGCAAGAAACAGAGACATTCCGAGGGGAAGGAGAAGGTGGGGTTGAGTGTGTTTAATAAATTGTCGTCATACCTGGGTACAGCACCTAGGTACAGCACCTCTCGCTGCCGACCTACCATGGTACTAGGTAACTCTGGTAGCAACCCCAATACCCATAGCCCGGGCACAACCCCGCCAGATTCCTGAGCTCGGCACGACCAACCACACACGTACATAGGAAATTCCAATCCTGCAACCATACGGAATTCTACGGAACCTACTAGGCCAGAAGAATACTCCTGACCTATCCTTTGCATCACAAGGCTGCTCAGGTCTTGTTGTGACCAAGACGAAAGCCGCCTGGGCCGGCCGGGGTTCAAGTTACTGCTGTCTTGCTCCCGTCGGGTCGTGAGATGTCGGAACCTATCCGAAGATGGGTTTCGGCGCCATTTTCAAAGGGGTGACAACCCTTGAATCTTGTCATTGGCAATGCTTGCGACATTAAGTCTTGAAGTTCGGACTCGACGACTGAAGTCAGACCATTTCTCTCGTGATCAGCCTGAGTCTCACAGCCCAGAAATATCAAGTCCAGTCTTGACGGCAAGCCACCGGATTTCGCCAAATTATGTGGTCTATGAGCTCACAGCCTCTCGGAGCTGCGAAAAGCTTCCTTTGGGAAGCCCGAAAAGCCCTGTCCATCTGAGGAAGTGTGGAAGCCAACAGATACCGACATTGACGGCGATGATGGCCGCAATGTGGTCAAGACGACCGAGCTTTTTGAAAGCGCGGCAGTGGCCAAGTACTCGAGACTGGCTTTGGCACCACAACCAGTTTGTGGTCGAGCCACATTGTGGCGGACATAACTACGATGTCCTGCTGTGACCTCCTCGGTGGCTTCCGATATCGATTGGGAAGAACGTTGCGTGAGGCGTCAAGCAACTGCAATTGCGTGTGGCTTCAAGCAACTGCAATTGCGTGTGGCTGCCTGGAGACGCACTGACGTGCAAAAAAGCTCTTCATCAGGTGATGATGTCTAGGGGAACTATCCGCGACCGTATCGAGAGGCTGATAAGCACTGTTTTAGGAGAGGCAGTCGCAAAAGCCCTATGCGCAACTGTGCACAGTACTCTTCATCACCTCAATCTATTATCCCCTCCCGCCGTGATGGTGTATTTCCCATCTACAGACATCCTGGTCGGGTCTTGTCCGGCTGTGATGGCTTCGATGCCGAGGGCTGGCTGGGATGCCGCCACTTCTTGGGCAAAAGAACACCATGATGAGTGAGCGGAGCTTTGTTGTCAAGAAGACTATGGCCTCAGATCAGGCTATGAGACGGTGATTACATCAACATTTCAATGGTTCAAGTTCGAAATGAATTACTGGGTCACTCGGTAAATGGCTCCCCTCAGATCATACAGGTCTCAAGATCGCTCTACGACTCGGAAATAGAGCACCCGTTGCCCATCAACGACTTTGGTTCATCGCTACTGTTGATCAAGACAGTACTTATTTGACCTCGCTGGAGAAGACATGGGCGTGGGCATTGGACGTAAAGACCTTGGGTGGGTTGAGTACTACTGCCTCCCGGACAGCCTCCCGGACTCAACCTCGCAGATGTACAGTTATACGCTGCCAAGGTTGCGCCCTCAGCCGTGTTTAGGGGGACCCGCCGGGTATTGTGTGTTGTTCCCGTTCGAATCACACAGAACGGGGAGACAATTGACCCCAACAGACCTAGTTCCCTGGCTGGACAAGAACCTCGGAGGGCCCAGGTTCGGTATTGGATCATAGCATCGACATTGAAGCATTGCTGCTCGCAGAATGCGCGCAAGACCAATTTCAACCATCAAACTACCCGTGTGATCCATGTTGGCTAAGATAAACCTCGGAGAGCGTCACAGGCATGTCGGTAATGCCAACGCCGATTCTGTGCCTCTGACTTTGAAACAATGTGAGGCTTTCAGTTCAGACCTGTCAGGGGGCTTGGCTTCCAATACTTCTGGTTTGCCCCTCATGAATCATCGATTTACCACTGAAGGTGGTGAGTTGGAGAGGCGGCGGAAAGATATGGGCCCTGCCCGATCCACAAGGCCCCCAGAAAGCACGGTCGGCATCGCCTCGGCTAGAGGATGCAATAAGCACGATCTGATTGGCCCTGGGGATCGCAGGTCCGGAACTTCTTGAGCTCGTCAACGACAACTTCGTGACCCAAACAACCTTCCCACCCCAACGAAACGCCGTGTTAATTACCGACTTGCAGGACGAGACGTTGTGCATTGGACTCAGACTCGGAACTCAGACTCAGACGCATTTTGATCTGCACATTGGGAAACATTCACCATGGCCTCTACCATGGCTATGAGGAGGCTCACGACTGTGAGTGTGGCTTTCTCTCCTCTGTCACGTCGTTGCGAGAATTCGCGCCGTCTTGGAGCGAGACCACCACTGACACGACATCACACAGCTGTCGCGTCTCCCGAGAAACCAAACAAGAACCTTCTCCTCCACTCGCCCAGCAGGTACGCTTGCCCACGACTCGATCCTCGCCAGTCTTCCCCATACTGATTCAGCCGACTTACAGCCAAAATATTCACCAACGGGCAGCCTCTGCGAGCCAAGGAGGCGTCACCCTTCGTTAGCACCAAGTACCCCGTGATAGTACGTCAATGCGATCCTGTTTTCGACACTCCACATCTTCAACAGAACAACGACTGACTTTGGGCTTTGCCAAGGACCACGAGTACGATGCCGTTGTCGTCGGGGCTGGCGGTTCGGGTTTACGAGCTGCTTTCGGTCTTGCAGAAGCAGGTAAGAATTGCTACCCAAATCTGGCCGGGCCTTGTTGGAGGTTAACGGTATTTTGCACCGCAGGATTCAATACCGCCTGCATTTCGAAGCTTTTCCCCACAAGAAGTCACACCGTCGCCGCCCAGGGTGGTATCAACGCAGCTCTAGGAAACATGCACGAGGACGACTGGAGGTGGCACATGTACGATACCGTCAAGGGCTCAGACTGGCTCGGAGACCAAGATGCTATCCACTACATGACCCGCGAGGCTCCGGCTTCCGTCATCGAACTCGAGAACTACGGCTGCCCCTTCTCACGAACCGAGGATGGAAAGATGTACGCGACGCTCTGATTCCCTTTTCAGTCGGATGGTCCAGCTGACTGCCTGTAGTTACCAGCGTGCTTTTGGTGGTCAATCTCAGAAGTTCGGCAAGGGTGGACAGGCTTACCGATGCTGTGCTGCGGCTGACCGTACCGGACACGCTCTTTTGCACACGCTCTACGGTCAGTCTTTGCGACACAACACCAACTACTTCATCGAATACTTTGCTATCGACCTGATCATGGAGGACGGTGAGTGCCGAGGTGTCCTGGCCTACAATCAGGAGGACGGCACTCTACACCGATTCATGTCGAACAACACAGTTCTGGCCACTGGAGGATACGGTCGCGCATACTTCAGCTGCACGTCTGCGCACACATGTACCGGAGACGGTATGGCTATGGTTGCCCGTGCTGGTCTGCCCAACCAGGATCTGGAGTTCGTCCAGTTCCACCCTACCGGTATCTACGGCGCTGGTTGCTTGATCACCGAGGGTTCGCGTGGCGAGGGCGGGTACCTGTTGAATTCCGAGGGTGAGCGCTTCATGGAGCGTTACGCTCCTACGGCCAAGGATCTTGCCTCTCGCGATGTCGTCTCTCGATCCATGACCATGGAGATCCGTGAGGGTCGTGGTGTCGGCCCTGAGAAAGACCACATCTACCTCCAGCTCAGCCACCTTCCCCCGGAGATCCTCCACGAGCGTCTGCCCGGTATCTCGGAGACCGCCAGCATTTTCTCGGGCGTCGATGTCACCAAGCAGCCTATTCCCGTCCTGCCCACCGTCCACTACAACATGGGTGGTATTCCCACTCGTTACACTGGTGAGGTCATCACGGTCGACGAGAACGGCAAGGATCAGGTCGTCCCAGGTCTGTTTGCTTGCGGTGAGGCCGCCTGCGTGTCTGTCCACGGTGCCAACCGTCTGGGTGCCAACTCGCTTCTCGACTTGGTTGTCTTTGGTCGTGCTGTGTCGCACACTATCCGCGATAACTTCACTCCCGGCGCCAAGCACAAGCCTATCAGTGCTGATGCTGGTGCTGCGTCGATCGAGGCTCTTGACCAGATCCGAACTTCCGATGGACCCAAGAGCACTGCCGAGATTCGTCTAGCCATGCAGAAGACTATGCAGACGGACGTCAGCGTGTTCCGTATGCAGGAGAGTTTGGATGAAGGTGTCCGCAAGATCAGCGAGGTAGACCAGATGTTCAAGGATGTTGGCATCAAGGACCGCAGCATGATCTGGAACTCTGACCTGGTCGAGACCCTGGAGCTGAAGAACCTTCTGACCTGCGCGTAAGTGATCCAACCTCTGCCTTGTTGCCTCAGTAGGAACCAGGAACAAAAGCTGATCATTTCCATAGTACTCAAACGGCCGTCTCTGCCGCCAACCGCAAGGAGTCTCGTGGTGCTCATGCCCGTGAGGACTACCCTGAGCGTGACGACGAGAACTGGATGAAGCACACGCTGTCCTTCCAGAAGAAACCACACGGCAAGGTGGAGCTCGGCTACCGTGCCGTCATTCCCCACACTCTCGACGAGGCCGAGTGCAAGGCCGTGCCGCCATTCAAGCGTGTGTACTAAGATATCGAAAGACAGAGGCTGGAGAGCAATAGACGGTCAGCTAGAAGGACTCGAACGAATTTGGAGTTCACGGGTTCACATACGCAAGACGTCAACGATGGCAGCCATTGCGCTCGAAGCAACACCATTGTCGAGGCGGTGAGGGTGAAAGGAAAAGTTTGGTGCCGTCCAATCTTATGAGGGAAGGCTATTTGGGTGGGTGATTGATTCCATGGAGGTGAGAGGGGGGAAGTGTTATTCTCTATAATGCCATTCCTGGCGTTTTGTACACATATCAATGTGCGAGATTTCGACATGTCTACAGCGTATCAAGTTTTATGATCTGGACATATTCGCACATGCTACAATAACCCCCCAGGAAACTGAGGGCAGGAGTTTGGGTGCCCTTCCTTGCCTGGAGGATAACATTCGTTCAGTTGTGCAGCTCCGGCAATGAGCCTCGTTTCGTATTGTGTCTCGTGGGTGGTATTTTCTGCCTATTCTAGGTCTACGTTATGGATCGTAACCGAGCTCTTCCCGGTCATCATCCACCAGTCTACCCCATTCAAGTAGCAATCGAAACATGTACACCTGCATATCTTCCTTCCGCAACGCCCTGGCTGCCCAATCCTGGCCATCGGCGGCAATCTTGTGGGCCAGAGGCACCTCGGAGTCTTCCCCCTTCACAACAAGCGTCCTGCTCACGAGCCTCACCACCTCCCACAGCCCGCTCAGGCTCACGTCCACGGGAACGTAGTGCTTCCAAGGGTGGACCCGCTCGTCGTACCACGTGCGGAACAGGCTCGCCCGATACACGGTGCTCTGGCTCCGCAGGAAGGGCAGGAAGCGTCCCGAGAACCCGGCCCCGTCGACGTCCATCAGGTGGCGGTAGGCCCAGTGCTCCTGGAAGTCGACGACCGCACCAGCAGCAGCAGCGGCAGCAGCGGCAGCAGCAGCAGCATCCTCCGCCGCTTGGCCGTGGCCGTAGAAGGTGGCCGCCTCGGCCTGGTTGTCGGACGTGTCGCCGTGCGTGAAGTTGCCCACGAAGGAGACGTTGATGGCTGGCAGCCCTGCCCCCGCCGCCGCTGCTGCTGCTGCTGCTGCTGCTGCTGCTGCCGAGTCTTCGGCGCCAGAGAGGGAGGCCTTCTCCTCCTTCTCCTCCTCCTCCTCCTTCTTCTTCCTCCTCTCATCGTTGGCGAGGTTGACGAGCCGCGCGCGCACGAAGCCCGGCCACGCGCCGTCCCTCGCGAACCCGTCCGAGCCCGTGCCGCGCCAGAAGAACGTGTCGCGCCGCGCGGGCCACGCGGCGGCCGCGTCCCGGCGCGCGTCCACGTCCACCTTGCCCACGAAGTTCCACGGGCTCGGCACCAGGATGTCGTTGAACCCGGCGGCGCGGCCCTGGCTGAGGATGGGCAGGGCGTGCTGCGTCACGGCGAGCGCGCCCGGGGAGAGGAGGAAGCCGTGCAGCCGGGCCAGGTCGGGTCGGGCGCACAGGTCCGGCGTGGAGGTGAGGATGTCGTCGCCGCCGCCGCGGGAGTCCGGGAGGATGGGGTGGGTGGCGTCCCACCACTTGTGCTGGAGGGCGGGCGCGTCCCGGGGGCAGGTCGGTGCGATGAAGGTGTCGTATACGGACAATCTCGGCCGCGGGCTGAACTCCTCAATGTAGTCTTCGTCTTCTTCTTGTTCTTCTTCTTCCTCCTCCTCCTCCTCCTCCTCCTCCTCCCTCGCCTCGCTGAACCACCCACGCAAGGGGTGGCCCTCGGCCTTGGACGTGGCGAGGCGATGAAGCGCCCGGCGGCCCTCTCCCACCAGGCGGGCGAGAGGGGCCGCGGGCACGGCGACGCGGCACTCGTCGTCGAGGTTGAAGGCGAGGTCCATGTCGGGCAGCCAGGCGGCGAAGGGCACCAGCATGTCGGCGTAGGCGTCCATCATCCACGCGTGCGTGCCGGGCGTCAACGACGGCGGCCACGGCTCGACGCGGCCCCCGCGGATCCGCAGCCCGCCGATGCTGCCCTTGCCGTCCTCGTGCGCCGCGGCGCCGGCGAGACGGAGGAGCAGACGGCGGGTCCGCGCGCGCAGCGTCGCGGGGGGGAGGCCCCAGAAGGGGAGGAGGTCCGCGTGGATCTGGTCGAAGGTGTCGATGACGGGGGAGTCGTGCGCGAGGGCGAAGGCGTGCCACTTGTCGAAATTGGGGGGCGGGGGGAGACCACCGTAGCGGGCCTTGTAGGCGGCGGTCGCCTCGCGGAGGACATCCTTCTTCTTCTTTTTCTTCTTGTTGTTCTCCTGGCTCTTGCTGCGCGCCGCCTGGGCGATCCATTCGTCCGAGGCGGTCTGGGCGGCCCGGATGAGCGGGACGGCGTCGTCGTGACCCGGGCGGCGCGAGAGGATCGACCTGGTGTAGTTGACCGCGAGGAGCAGGGCCAGGGCGGTGAGGCAGGCAACCAGGCGCTTCTTGTTCTTCTTGTTCGTGTTGTTGGGCTGGGTTACCTTGTCGTCTCTGTGGCTCGCGAGCCTGGACGCCGAGGCGTCGAGGCGAATCGTGTCGTGGCTCAGGAGGGACAGACAGCCGACCGCGAGGAGCCCTACGAATATCGCCATGGGAGACGACACCGGGTGCGAGACGCCGTAGCCGGTGGTGGTGATGGTGGTGGTGGTGGTGGTTATTTGGAAGTTATGGTGGACGGATAGGAACGCAACACCGCCCAGGAGGGCCAGAGTGACGGGCGTCATGTGGGCCAGGAGATACCGCCCGGACAGGAGGACGCCTGTGGTGACGAGGCTGTCGAGGAGCAGATCTCTGACGACGAGGCCCTGAAACGACGAGCTCGCTGCTATCTCCCGGAAGCTCGTTGTCGAGAATGGAGCAGAGAGGACAAGCAAGAGGAGCATGGTGGACGATGCGACGAGACAGGCCTCTGCCAGACGGCCTCCTCCATGGGACGACTCATGCACTACTACTACTACTGTCTTGCCCTCGGACTGGTGTCTCCTCATACTACTTCTTCCCATGAGAAACAGAACCGTGGCATCGAAGCCTAGGACCAGAATCTGTGGGACGACGCCTGGTGCGGGCGGCCACCACCACCACCACCACCACCAGGAGGTGCCACTAGGGCAGACGACCCCGGTGGTCTGCTCGGTGAGGGCGAGGACTCGGTTCGCCAGGACGGCCCAAGACACGGCGAGCGCGGTATGCCGGAGGGGAAAGCGCTGTCTTGCCTTCCTCTGCCACCCGGCCATCTTCTTCTCGAGATGAGACCACAGCGGCCCCGATGGGCTGGGCGATCGTTCGTAGGCGGTGGTGGCGAGGGGCGTGTAATCATGCTGGTTGGGGGGCCAACCCCAGTCTGCCACCACCAGCAGGGCCGGGAGCAAGGTCTGATACGAAGGGGTTCAGTTATGTTCTTCTCGTCTCTGATCGATGGGTCCCGGGAGAGAGAGAGAGAGAGAGAAGAAGAAGAAGAGGAAGAAGAAGAAGAAGAAGAAGAAGAAGAACTCACAAAGACTCCCTGAGTGGTGCATTGTGTCCACCAGAGCGTCTGGCGGAAGAGGAATGCCCTCGCTACCAGAGCGAGGGACACGGCAGCAAGATGCAGCCACTCGGTTCGCGTCCGGCTCTGGGTGATCTGATGCACATACTGCGTGGCTGAGAAGCGTTGTGCGGTTACCCATCTGCTGCTGGTGGTGGTGGTGGTGTTGTTGTTGTTGTAGTAGTAGTAGTAAAGGATCAGGCTGAGCCCCGTCCACAGCAGGGTGAATGCGGACAGGACAACAGGTCGTTCTATGATGAGTGTCGATGTCAGTGGATACTTTGCAACCTCGATCTCCAAAGATTTCCCCGTCTCTCAGCTTCGTGGTTGGTGGTGCAAAACGTACCGAGTGAGGCTGTCGTGAGATATCTCAACGATAGGATGATGATCCCCACAACGAAGATGCTATATATATATACAAAGCTCCTCCTGTCAGCAACGCAGCGAATACCCTCCTCGCGGCTCGCGGCCCGAACCGTGCAACAGTGGGCAGATAGAGAGAGTAGACAACAGTGAACACTAACCATAACGCGAACGACTGCCTCATGTTCACGGCTTCGACCTTCTTCTGCAACAACATTGTACAAAGAGAGCACCAGCATCGACAAGCGAGAACATGGAATTTCAGCAAAAGAAAAAGAAGAAAAAAGAAAAGACAAATTAACAGAAGAACGAGCCAATCGAGAAAAGAAAAGAATTGGGCGGAAGACGTCGGACAGTTGAGGCGATGAGGAGCACCCTCCGTCTGACAGCGTGTTCAGACACGCCATATAAACAGACAAACATGCAGGGAAAGACCAAAAAGGCAGCAGCATAGCCGACAGGATCTGGTGGTGGCACAGATCCAGATCCTACAAGATCCTACAAAATGCATACGGCACTCTGATGTCCAGCCCCCCCCCACCCCCCACCACCACCAAAAGACCATCACAAAAACACATCATAGATAGCACTGAATTTAGGAGAGGCTGGACTTCTAGTAGCGATCTAGTGGTTGCCGGCAGTGGTTGACTCCATCCAACACCCCCCAACGATAAACCTTCGTTGCATTCTAGTGACGCAAGTCAGCAATAAGAGTCCGAGATGACGCTATGCTGACGGCAGATCGAGGATGGATCCCTTGGAATCGGCTTACACAGGCCAGCTTGTGGGTTTTTCCTTCTTTCCCTGTAGATTACGGCGGTTCAGAGCGCTTTTTGCGCAACGGGACTTTTTTTCATTTTTCATCCGGTTTTAAGTCACTACTGCCACACCTAAGGGTCTGCACGCGCCCTACTATACCCTACCCAAACTTCCTTTCTTGCATTTTATATATTAACTTTTCTTCTAATTCTTTAAACGAACCTTATTTAATTTATAAAATAACTATTATTACTACCTGCTATTACCTATTAATATCTATTAGTATCTACTATTAATTC
>MUZH01003372.1:0-12779 GCA_003012965.1 Juglanconis oblonga
CAACCAAGCCGGCAACATCCCTCGATGATGAAGATATATTTTTTCCATTGACTGCTCTGCCTTTGGAGGACTCGAATATCTCTTACTATGTACGTATCTTGTACGCAGGCATGCTACGCGCTATAGAGTCATGGCCGACCCAGTTTTGGCCCATGGTCTCCGTCGCAGCCTTCCCAGTCGATGGCCGTTGCGAGTGGGTCACAAATCCGTGTAAGTCTATTGGACTGCTGGGCGGATTTCGACTTGGGCTGCCGAGGAGTCCCACCTCTTGTCTTGGCCACCGCCTCGTCTCGTTTATTTGCAGGGCCCGGTTTGAGATTGGAACTAGCTGGGTAGGTAGGCAGATACCTAGCTAATCTCAGCAGCCATTCGGTGGCCTTGGGAGAAGGGGCCAAGATGAACAGTTGATCCAGCGGGAGGATATCTTCCTGTAACCTTGCAAATGTCTTCCCTTGAATAACCATGTCCGTCGTCCCTAGCTCTGCCAACAGCCACTGAGAGAGAGGTAACTATGCACAATAACCACCAGATTCTCTACTGCTTTCGTACACATAAAGTATGTAGGCAAGAGAACGAACGTCCCCTCCATTCTTCCTGGGAGGTGACACTAGGCAACAATCAGATGCTATACCGCCGGTAGCTTCATGAGTACTGTCCACTTTGATCCGAACACTCCTGTATCTGTGTTCTTATCGATTCAAGACATGAAATTCTGCCTTGGTGGGCGGGTCTCTCATTAACTACCTAGGTACCTCCGCACATGCCTTGTAGATTAAGGAGTCCACAAAAGAAGGCTGGCCTGATACACGTACGTAACTTTGCCCGTAATCTAATCACACCCTCATCTAAGTACGTAGGTAGAGAAGCGGTTGGCGCAAAGGCGAAAGGACTGAAATAAGATCGATTGTTTCACAATGATGATTAGCGAAGGCCTTCAGTAACAGCACCTGGAACGAGTACCTAGGTACACCGCTTCCGGTCACCGATATGCAACGAAACTTTCCGAACGATTACGATTACCTGTGATTTATCAATGGTATTTATATTTTTCAATAGACACGGGAAGTACTTGAAGGACCGGAGCCAGAAACAGATATCTAGCCAGGATTCAACCAGGGTGCTTTGTTCAGGTGAGATATTCTACTTGCACAAGGCCGAGAGGAAAGTCACGCGGTGAAATTGATGCTGGTCTGTTTTAAGGGAGCGGCTAAAAGCATTTTTACACGTTCCTCCTAATATGTATCATTGTGCAGAAGATAAATCATGATCTAGTATCTCTACACACGACATCATCGACACTCATGTTGAACTTCCCAATGTACCTCCTTTCGGATGATCAAATCCTGGCTTCCACTTCGCTCCAGGCTCTCCTCCTCCTCCTCCGTCATCCTACCCCTACTATCTGAGTGAACGACTATTGTTTGATGGATGTATGAATCAGGTCGCAACCGAGGGTGCCTGTCTTCCCCAAAGCCGAAATCGTCATCACATTTCGAGCCAGCTATATCCTCACCGCCGCCCTCTTGAAGGCCTTTCCGCATGGGAACCTCCAATTGTCTGTAGAGGATATGAATGCGCAGTTGGCACCTTGGAGCTGTTGAACTCGATGTTGCCCAATCCTGTAGAGAAAGCTCTCATAAAACTTTTCATATTTGGTATGGTCGCTGATACGATAGACCAAGTTAATGATGCCTTGTTGAAAGAGAACGCTGTCAGTAATGGAAAATCGGAGTTCCGCAGAGTCTGGATATGCTTCGAAACAGCGGACCTGGAGCCCAGAGAGGACGACGAGGGGTAAACGAAACAGAAAAGCGACAACGACTTGAAGCTTGATCCCGAGAGGCATGTTGAGAGGCCACACCAGTGCTGTGGGGAGGAAGCATGTAAGAATGTCGATTATGATATCGAAGGCTGAGATAACCAGCCAGCGGAAGAACTGCAACCGTGTCAGATACCAGAAGTATGATGACATGAAGAGACTTATTCCCCTTCCTACCTGGATATGACACTAAACCGGATTCTCGACCGTGAGAATTTTCTTTATATTGCAGTTGACAGAAAGACTACTGTGTCCACGCAGAAAACGGATCAACAAACCGAGGTACTAAAAAAAGACGGCCCACAAGGGGTTCTCAATAATATTGTACTGAATCGTACTTCAAGGTCGCGGAAAACATGGGGAAGCATGAAAATCGCTTTTCAGCCAGCCTGACTCCTCGGTGGGACTGGAGATAAGAGCCACAATGAGTCTGCACGAAAAGGGTCCGTCCCGACGCTCTGGTAAAAAAAGGTCCAGCTAGCTCGAGGCTGATGAAGGGCCGAGCACTGCAACACTTAGGTCGACAACTGACAACACTGTGTTGCATTCCATGGGACGATCGATGTTACCCCCCCCCCCCAATGCAAATACCCTTTGAACCACGGACTCCAATCAAACCAACCACAATCCACTGGACTTAAGGCAATAGAATAGATGGCATGCGGGCTCACGGAGCCGCTATCTCTTCTGGACACCAACAGACAAAGTAATTATTTTTGGTACGTGGCGAAGTTCGGGTGCAGGTCTGGGGAGGCAGAATACCAGATGGGATGAGATCGGTCACCGCCGGCTTCATGGAGTGCTTCCCATCGAGTCATCTTGGATGTTGGTGTTTGAAGCGAGATTAGTGAGATTGGTGGTCAGCCCGCTCTTCTCGCCCGGATGGATGGTGAGTCTCACAGTAACTCTGGCGAAAACACAATTTGGAACAGACAAGGAACAGGCGGACTGACTGCAATTTTGCCTTGAAACTATTTTCACATAAATATCTCACACTGGCAATACGCACTTTGCCACAGTCAAAATGTGTCGCCCTTCCTATCTACGGCAACACGCAAGCAAATGCGGAAAGCATCTAAGTCCGAGACCTCCCACTGGGTGCCTTCCAATGAATATTTGCGCCTTCGATGCCTGCAAGTGGATTTCCATCGCCCATCGTTCCGCAACCTTCGATGAATTCAAAACCACATTTCTTGTAGAAAGGATCTTTGCCCTTGGCGGCGATGACCGTGGCCCAAACATCTTCTTCTTTCGCCTTGTTTAGGCCCCATACCACGAGCTCCCGACCGTGACCGCGTCCGTGATAGTCGGGATGAATCCCAAGCCAGTTCAGAGACCAGCACTCAGCACGTTCACCGCTGTACAAGTGTTCGAAGAACGGATGGGTGCGGTCCAGTACATCCTCTTTCTCCGGGTCCGCTGCTCGGTCAGGCCAGATGAGCTTGTGGACTTTCATAAAGATGGATGAAACCGGCTTGAGCAGGTTGCCTGTTGTCTCTCAGCATGATTTCGGAGCGTGGCAGTTTTCACAGCTCATTACGTACGGGGATCAAACCACCAACAATCCATCTTCTTGCCGCCTTCTCCCAACCGCGCCCATTGCGCAAAACCCACAATAATGTCTTGCCCGGTCTCATCCTTCTCGATAGCCACGAGGAACTTCTGTCGATAGTCCCAGAAATCAACTCGGATTTTTCTGAGCCAATATAGCTCCATTGTTTGAGGGAAAGTTTGGCGATTCGGGTGGACCACGTCCCCAAATACGTTGTCGTCCCAGAAAGCTTGGGCCAAGATGTGGGCGATACGCGGCAGATCTCCGTATGAGGCATCACGTGTTCGTGGTTGCGCCATTCTTTCCGGACAAAAGTCTTGGCCTTCCAGGTCAGCGGCTCAGTGCCTGAG
Organism: Juglanconis oblonga; assembly: GCA_003012965.1. Lineage (NCBI taxonomy): Eukaryota > Fungi > Ascomycota > Sordariomycetes > Diaporthales > Juglanconidaceae > Juglanconis > Juglanconis oblonga. The sequence continues at coordinate 3,722 of MUZH01003372.1, forward strand.
CGATGGGTCCGGATTCGACGTAAACAAGGACCATACACGCAAGTTCTGTGAGTAGAGGAACGGAAGTAGGGATGTTAGGAATTTGGGTGGTCTCGAAGCAAGCGACTCCATGGGCCTAGTCTCCTCCCGATGGTGCTGATAATCAAAGATTTCGGCAGGAAGCATGCAAGGCAGATATTTTTCTTATGCAGTGGGGCTTGACGCCAATAGCGGCGTTTCATTGCTGTAGCCAGGGTGAACTGTACCCAGCTTACTACGTACCAACAGAATGCATACTGTGGTAAGGCTTTGAGTCGCGAAGCCATTATTGCAAGGTGTCTCGAAGCGATACATACTCTATACTTCGTAATATCGTTTTAAATGTGACTTCACGACTTTGACCCACTTCTCCATATAACGACAGTAGGCCAGTCGGAATCCCAGCCGCCCTGGACGAAGGGGATTATATTTCACTTGGTAAATGCTCGCCTGCAAAGGGGACTGTACGAAGACGGTGTGAAAATACCAGGATGTTGCAGAAATAGCTAAGACCAATCCGGCAAGTCAGGCCACTTAGGTAACTGAACAATCCGAAGTGCTGGTGGAAGAGAACACGAATTATGGGCGGGTGGAAGAGGTACAGAATCATGCAGGGATTCTCGTGCTAATAAGTGGGAAATTACAGATATCGCAGATTTCACATTGTCAAAAGCATAGGAGCAAACTTTGAATGCTGGCAGTCCAGAATCCAAAGGGAGAAACCGATCTTCTTTAATCCTCACCTGCTAAAAATCCCTTTGGACAATAAGTTGTTCCTCTCGAGAAGGCTCTCTGGTGTCTAAGATGCCAGCTCGAAACACGAAACACAATGAACTCAAAAACAGACACACAGGTGGTGGGCTCACAATTGGCCATGGAGGAGTTTTTGCCCGAAGAGATTGGTGTTGGTGATAAGATATAGGGCACCACCAACCAAGGATGACGAGGCTCATATGATGAGGCTAGGCAAGGCCCTTGAAGGTTCAAGAGCTACGGGTATGTGAATTTCGATGTATAAGCTTAAACGCTGTTGACCTGACCTGAATGCCAGCGAGACTTTTGCTTCATCTCTATGTTCAGCTATTCGATGATATTGGGCTCTTCATGGGAGGTCATATTGGCCGTGATGTCAATAGGACTGCTGGACGGGGGCACCGCAGGTCTGATCTGGCTTTTCCTTGTTTGCTGGATAGGCTTCATGTTTATCAACATTTCGATGGCTGACAGTAAGTAATTTTCACCGAATCCTGTCCGAGTTTTGCCGCACCACGTTTGGTGCTGAAGGGAGATCGGCCGGCCGGCCATGTCTCAACATCGCATTCCTCTCATCCAAATCGCTTGTCTAGAACGGGCTCTTGGTATTAACTCAAATATCGGTAGTGGGCTCAATAGCACCAACTACAGACGGCCGATACCACTGGGTTTCTGAATTCGCTCCACGTAAATACCAGAGAAACTTCAGCTACGTCATGGGCTGGCTATGCGTTCTTGGGTGGCAAGGGGTAAGCTTTGGGCGTTTCTATTCCCCCCTTCTGCACCATTTCCCTACTCTTTCAGGTGTCCAAGTATGTTTCACATTGAGTCAAAATGTAAAATTGAAGTACAACGGTTGAACCGCGCGCTTCATGAAACGCGCGCTCTCTCTCTCTGTTCTTCTGCAAGTCCTCGTGAGACAGCCCGGACAGGGCATGAAAGTTCTCGGCCCTGTTGGCTGATACCTTTCGGTATTCAAATCATTACTATGAAGCCAGAAGCTAACAACTGTTGCTCTATAGGGCTGCGCATCCACGGCTATCATGGCAGGCACAATTATGGTGCCTTTGCATTTTTTTTTTCCATCACGTTTCTCGCACGAAAATGAGCGCTCATCGACGGGATCATTCTCATACTCCATATATCGTCATTCTTAGGTCGGTATCCTGGTCACTCTCTGGGTTTTTTCTCCTATTTCCGACGCAAGCACCGTTTTCACGCATTTCAGTGATGGTGGGGGCTGGAGGAGTCTCGATGGGAGTGCGCTAGTTGGCATCACAGCCTCCATTATACCCAACCTTGGTGCTGATGCAGCTGTACACATATCTGAGGAACTGAGAGACGCTGGCAAGTATGTGCATCCAAGTTTTGAGCTCACTGGTGTTGACAGCCGTTCTAAATGTTTCCCAGGACACTACCTCAAACCATGGTCATGGCGAGCTTCTTCAATGGGTCTTTTGCCTGGATTGTCATCATCACCGCATGTTTCTACCTTGGAGACGTGTCCCAAGTTCTCGAAAGCCCAACCGGATATCCGTACAGTATGTATTTTGCAAAGAAAACGTCCCCCTCACATGGTACCTCTGAGACTTTGATCTCGCCGGGGATTTCCATATATGGCCTCACACCCTGATATATTGGTTTTATCTGAATGAATAAGTTGATGTGATATTGTACTGACGGTTTTTAAAAGTGGCCGTTCTTCTGAATACTACCCAGTCCGCTCGAGGGGCTACGGCAATGGCGGTCTGGATCACTTTGATGTTCAACTTCTGTAACTTAACGATGGTGGCCACAGCCTCTAGACAGCTATACGCCTTCGCACGCGACCATGGTGTGCCTGCCATTCGGCTCCTGGTTCTCAAAAGTCTCGCCAACCTTAGATATCCCTTTCAACGCCGTCCTGACAATCTTCATATTTACGACGGACGACGTTACTTTCCCTGATCAACATCGGTTCCTCGGCTGCGATCAACTCGATTGTGTCTATCAGTACCAATGCCTTGCGATCCAGTTATATGTGCTCGATCGGGTGTATGCTTTGGAGGCGCTGGACCGACCAGCCCGTATTTCCGGCCAAGTTCAGCCTGGGAAGATGGGGACTTGGCATCAATATCATCTCAGAGATGTTCTTAGTGGTCATGTTTGTTTTGGCCTTCTTTCCCAACGAGGTGCATCCGGATGCTGCGGGAATGAACCGGAATATTCTGATGTAGGCATCGTGGTTGCCGGCTCGTTCGCCTTCTATCTCTTCAAAGGTAGACACCGATACGTTGGCCCGGTTGAATATGTGCGAAAGCTTGAGTGAGACTTGGACAGTTGCCGTTGTTTCTCGGTGCTGGAAATTGGATGGATATTTGGGCACAGACCGTCAGACACATCATGGGAGTGGGCCTTCGGGACACTGCTCTCTCATGACGGACTGCCAATGGGCCCAGAAATTAAGATGCGCATGAAAAGTATGAACGAGCTCTGATACAAGTTGCTAGGAGACCTAAAGCAGCGTTGAATGCGTCAGGCCAATGGGAGCAAAACAGACCGAATGAATTTGTATTTTGCAAGTGCGTTGTCTTTCTCATTGCATATCACAATCCTCTTGATATTCCAAGCAGATGAAGAGGCAAATACTTGACCTCTCTTCCTTGTGTTGCATTCGCTTTGCTGTTCTATTATTTTTCTTTCTTCTACTTCCTGCTTTATTCTCCTATATTGTGGCATAGATGGGTTTGGGGGATTCTGCAGTTGGTCAACAGGGATGATCAGATTCTTGCGCCACACTGATGCAGTGTAGTGGTATTTAGCCGTGCAGTGTCTGCCCACCCCGTCATGCTCACCTAGCATGACCTTGTTTGCTGTTCTCCCATCCTCATGGTTCAGAACACTAAAGAAGAGCGAAAGATGTCATCGTATGCGACATCGACCGCAACCTTGTTAGGTCTGCCTCCCGAAATACGTATCAAGATCTACGGATTTCTCTTCACAGCTGTCATCGCCGAGCTTCCGGACTACTTCTTCGCCGTATTCGCCGTCTTCGACGATACGTACGACGTCACACGCAATCTGAAGAAGAAATGCGAGCCACCCTATTTCCAGATCAAATGCCCCCACAGACCCATCACCAGCTGGCTCTGCGGCCATCACTGGGCCGGATGGCGCGCCAGAGACAGTTCGCCGCCCTATATCTCTCGCAAGCTGTACCAATACTATGGGTTCGATCCCGAGGAGCTCTTGGTCAAGTTGAAACCCGAGTTCAGGGCCTGGGTCGAGCGGGATAAAGAGCTTTGGGCAAGACTGTACGCGGGCGAGAATCCCTTCCGGAGCGGCATCACGTCGCTTTTGCTCGTGAACAGACTCATCTACGCCGAGGCGATCGAGATCCTGTATGAGCACGCCGAGATCGTGGTGAACCTCTATGGCGGACGCGACAGACTGGAGAGGCGCAATAAAATGGAGGAGCAACCGTGCTATCCGTGCTTCGAGGGCGTCGGGTTGGCTCCTTTCGTCTTTGCGAGGAGGCTGAAACTTAATATCTGTTTCGACGACGACAAATCTGGCACCTCCACTGACAAGACCGCTCAGCGTCTTGAACGTCTTCTGGACATGCTAGAGAACTGCTCGAACTTGAATTCCTTGGAGATATTCATCGACAACGTCCGATCCCCCCCGGCTGACAGTGGGCCCTTCCCTCAAGTTGTGGAAGTGCTCAAGGCGCGACTGCGATCGAGGTCCAATCGGCACATCTGCCCTGCTCTCCTCAGTCTTGGTAGCGTGAGCATGGGAGACTACAGGCAGGAGCAGTTCGAATCGTTGTTGGAAGTCATCAACGGGTGAGCGATCCTGCCATGACGACCAGGTACGACTTTGCGCCTAGATGCTAATGGGAAAACGCTGCAGGAAGGATATGGGACGGTTTAAGAAGCAACTCAGCCCAACCCGTTTCGAGCAGGTATAAGAACGTGGAGTCGATATGGGCACTCTTCCATGGGCGAACGCCGTCAAGACCTGCCCAGCAGCGTCCTTTCACCTGGTCAATCTCTTCCAGTCAGCGACTTCGGGGAAGGACTGCAAGCCTTCGCAAAACCATGGTCGTCCAGATAGCCTTCTCTTCCATTAGAGCCTCAACTCAAATTCGACGGGCTTTCCTTTTGCTTACGCAGCCCCTGTTCTTGGAAACTGTCATAATTTAAAAGGCGAGACCTTTCTGGACGGAGCGTCCTTCTTGTGAAACTGATTCACGATCCGACTTGAACATCTGCATCGGCTCAGCAGAATCAGACTCGTCAATCGTACTTCCTTAAGTGATCGCCGTGGTATTGTCTTACAACATCCATCTTCGGGTTGCAATATCCTATCTTGATCCAAGCGTACCTATAATGAGTGATGGGCAACATTGCCATGCCGGGGGAAAGCCTGAGGTGCCTCGTAGGTCAGCTACCTACCTCAGGTAGGGACTTTGCACCACCTCGTTGCAGTATCATTCAGACTACCGTGTGTGATATGATAGCATAGGTTGCACGGCCCTATTCCTGAATCATTGGCCGCATGAGTCTGGAAGGTTCTGACGAGCGTCTTTAATATATGCGGCGGCAGCTCTGACTGGGCCGCATTCCTGATGGAGTGGCGAGGTGGATTCAGGTCGCATAAGGGTAGGTACCTAAGGTAGAGCGGAGTTGTTGTCTGGGGTGCTCACGGAGTTCGGACACTGCAGAAAGCATACCTACTATATGTAGGAGGTAGGTGCCTAGGTACCTAGGTAGGTAAACATCCCTGAATGACGTGATCTGCCAGCCGGACCATGCGGAAGAGGGAATCGGCAGCAAGGCAATAGACTGCATGCATCACTGCAGATCAGTGAGTATTACCCTATAATTAAGTGCCGGGGGTGTTGGGGGGGGGGGGAAGAACTGCCTAGCTTATATAAGCAAGCTTCTTACAAGGCTGGGCCATGCCAGGCATACCTACAACATCTTCCCGTCGTTGCGTAATGGATATAGCACACTCGGAAAGTCATAATACTACGAGGTAGGTAGGCAGGTGGGCAAGTAATCATCCCGTCTTACAGCGAGGAGATCAGGCACGCACAATAAGGAGACTCCACTTTCAAGTGCTTGATTGTGACCGCAGTATTTCCCACCTTCCCCATTAGGGTAGTCGTCATCACTTAGAGTGTCATTCTCATGGACGCTGTCATAGAATTCTGGGGCTTTGATTACGGAGGAATGGTTAACGCCCGTGATGCTTCTTCACCACGAGGTTCTGTGGGAATATAAATATGGCGCGCAGCCCGACTTTGTTCTCCGAGCTGTCCCAACCACACACCGCTCCACGCGCACAGGCAGAGGGCTTTTTGTAACATGCATGTCCTCGTATCCATAATCCCCGCGCTGCTCGCGGCTTCACGCGTGCTCGCTACCGACGGCGTCTCGCACCCTCACAAACGCGCCGCCACCCTGAGGGAAAGATCTCCCAAGATCACCAAGCCCGCCCCCCACAAGCGAGACTCGAGCCAGAACCCCAGCTACCTGACCTCCAAGACTGAGCGTGAGTGCACTGGTACCGCCCATCATCGTCTCAGCCGTGGACACGCTCAACTAACCCTCCTTTGATAGCGTTTGTCGTCAATGGAACCGGCGTGCCCGAGGTGAACTTCGACCTCGGAGAGTCCTACGCAGGACGTCTGCCCATCACCAGCCTGAATGCCACCAATGCCACTGCCAACGAGTTGTTCTTCTGGTTCTTCCCCTCCGAGAATGAGCTTGCCAGCAACGAGATCGTCATTTGGCTGAATGGAGGTCCGGGATGCAGCTCTCTAGATGGCCTGTTCCAGGAAAACGGCCCTTTCCTGTGGCAGTCAGGCACCTACGCACCGCAGCCGAACCCCTTCTCCTGGACGAATCTGACCAACATGGTGTGGATCGACCAGCCCGTCGGAACCGGATTATCGTTGGCCGCCCCCGGGAAGCCGGCCACGATCAAGGATGAGACTGCCGTTGCCACCGACTTTGCCGGGTTCTGGAAGAACTTCATTGAGACTTTCGATATGCAAGGCTACGATGTCTATCTCACCGGAGAGTCATACGCCGGAATGTGTCAGTTAACCCCTATCCTTCCAGTCCCTTCTTCACAAAAATGGTCAGGAGAGAGAGAGGGAGGAGTGGTCTGAGAGGAACATCGTGTCTTAGGGCGGTGTTGAAGGAGCAGATCAATCGTGCCTTGCGAAATAGAAATGCTGACATGATGTCCAGATGTGCCATACATTGCGAGCCACTTCCTCGACCAGAACGATACGACCTACTACAACGTGAAGGGGATCCAAGTCAACGACCCTAGTATCGGCTCGGGCATCGTGCTTGAGGAAGCGCCCGCGGTGTCGTTCCTGAACCACTGGAACAACGTATTCAACCTCAACGACTCTTTCGTGGAGGCGATTAACGAGCGCGCCGAGGCGTGTGGCTACAACGCCTTCATGGACCTCGCCCTCACTTTCCCCCCAGCCGGCAAGTTCCCGTCGCCACTCTCGCTCGGCACAGGCAACGTCTCGCAGCGGGATTGCGACGTCCAGGGCGACATTTTCGAGGCCGCCATCTATGTCAACCCGTGCTTCAACTTCTACCACATCACCGACTTCTGCCCCTTCCTCTGGGATGAGCTTGGTTTCCCCTCTCTGGGAGACGGCCCGAACAATTACTTCAACCGAACCGATGTCCAGGCCGCGCTGAACGTGAACCCCCACATCGACTACGCCATCTGCGGAGATGACACCCTCGGCCTGGAGAGCTCTCAACCGTCGAGCTTTACGGTTCTGGGCGGGGTCGTCGAGCGCACCAACAACGTCATCGTTGGCAGCGGCAATCTGGACTTCCTCCTCCTGACCAACGGCACCCTGGCTACGCTGAACAACATGACGTGGAACGGCGCCCAGGGCTTCTCCTCCTCGCCCTTCACCGACAAGTTCTTCGTGCCGTACAACCCGACCATCGGCCCGGCTTTCGAGGAGACCCTGTACCAGTCCAACATCCCCGCCGTCTCGGTTGGCTTGGTTGGTGGCGGAGGGTACTTTGGAACCACCCACACGGAGCGTGGTCTGACGTTCGTGACGGTGGATCTGTCCGGGCACGAGATCCCCCAGTATGTGCCGGGAGCGGCTTACAGACAGCTGGAGTTTCTGCTGGGCCGCATCGATAGCCTGACTGAGTTTGGTGATTTCACCACGCAGACAGGCAATTACACGGGCAGCACGCCGCTGAGAAAGGCATAGAATCTTGGACTGTATATAGAGATGCTAGCGTATTCTACTACCTCACATAATTAGAGAGCCCTTGATGGCCTGATGGTTGTTGACATTGATCAATAGGCTCGATCGGTCCTGAAGATGTATTCGTACCACATCTCGTCAGAGACCCTACCGTGAAGCAGATAGACCCTTACACAGATCGCATCATGAAGGAGAGAGTGCAATGGCCCGTAAGGACGCAGAAGTCAATGACGACGACCGAGACCAAGAGGCGAATGGGCCACTTAAGCTAGCCTTTGTAATAACGGTATCCGAGCCTCATCTCACTGAATCATTGCTTGATGCTTCCTTATTTTCCCCATTGCGACCCTGGACTCCTTCGACTTCGTACTCCTAGGTGGATGCGTCAGCATCTAGAGGCCCAGGAGGAAGCTGAGCTCGTGGCAAGATTGGAGAAGGCGGAAATGAGGCTCGAGAAGACGGAGGCAAAGGCCGAGAAGATGGAAGCGAGGCTGGAGAAAGCCAAGGCAGATAGTGAACGTCTGCAAGAGGAAATGGATAATTGATACAGGAGTATTCGGAGAGCACACAACAGAGTTTGGACAAGATACACATAGATATACCTGAGAAGTCCTCGTTCTCGTCAGGAATACAAATGACCTCAAGTGGTCTTCTCTCAGTCACCCCTGAATTCTGAAAATTGGTTATGACGACTAGCATTTGGCCAAGTTCACTGGCGCACGGGCCATTTACTTCTGCCCGCAACGCGTTGACGACCCAAGAGACGCGCTGCACCTTCGTCGACGGGCAAGCCTCTGTCGCATCCCACCACGTCTTGGGAGCCTCTATGCTCCGTCACTCATGAGCCTTGGGATAGCCGGATTGTGGATCAATGCGCCGCTCTCCACCACAACCCCCCCCTCCCCCGAGAGACATGTCGCGAAACGGTGACATCCGCAGCTTCTTCGCGAGCTCGCAAACCAGGTCACAGCGACAACCAGCCTCGCGCGTGGCAGCCTCACCAACCCCCGCTCCATCGCCGCCCGTCCCAGC
>MUZH01003373.1:0-12797 GCA_003012965.1 Juglanconis oblonga
GTTCCCCAGGGCGAGCCCTCCCAACACTTACAGCCATACTCCATATTCACCAGCCCCTTCTCGACCGCCTCACTCAACCGCATCGTCAGAAACCGCCCATCCACCACCGGCGCCCACGTGTAACTGCTCGTATTGTACGTGTGACTAGCATCGATCACTAGACTGGCGTCCCTGATGGACTGCACGCTGGCGTTCTTGAGACAGGCCAGGCTGCCCGGACCGGTGCCGCAGCCCACGAGCGTCGAGAAGGTGTCGTAGATGGACTGCGCCTGGGGACTGTCGTAGTCGTACGTCTTGACCCAGAAGGGGCTGCTGGCCAGGGCGCGGGTGAAGAGGGGCGGGCTGGCCGCGGACGCGGGAGCGAGGCCCGCGCGCGCGATGGCCTGCGCGACGACGGAGCCGCCGCCGGCGGACTGGCCCCAGATGGAGACGGAGGCCGGGTCGCCGCCGAAGGAGGCGATGTACTTGTTGGTCCCTTCCGGGGGTGGGGGGTGGTCAGTGAGTGACTGAGTTGAGCACAAGTGAAGTGACACAGAAACACACAAAGCCCAGTCCCACCAAGTATTCTATGGCATCTAGGATTCGAGAGAAGCAACTCACATTGGATGGCAGCATCCTGATCCAACAAGCCGGGATTCAGATCACTCCCTTCGCTGTCCTCGCCCACCTCCCGCCCGGGCAAGAACCCGAACGCGTTCGTCCGGTAGTTGGCATAGACAAACACCAGGTCCGTCCCGGCGCTCACGTTGAGGACGGGGAACGCGCTCGGCGGGACGCCGAAGCTCGCGCTGCCCTGGATGTACGCCCCGCCGTAGAACACCACCACCACGGGCCGGAGCGGCTGGCCCGCCGTCCAGGGCCGCGAGTACAGGCCCAGGTACAGGCAGTCCTCGGACCCGTTGACCGTGCGCTGCGGGCACATGTCGAAGGGCTGGGACGAGTCGTAGACGGTGCCGTTGGCGAGCGGGGTGGGAGGCTGGGGCCCGCGGAAGCGGAGGGGCCCCAGCGGGGGCTGGGCGAAGGGGATCTTTTGCCAGTACGAGATGTTGTAGGTCGGGGAGTAGGCGCCCTGGAAGGTACCGTAGTCGAGGGTGGCGAGGAGGTCTTGGGCGTGGGCGAAAGGGAGGAAGAGGGGGAGGAGGCATGGTAGCAGGACGTGGAGCAAGCTCCTCAAGGAGAAGGAGAAGGAGAAGGAGAAGGAGGAGGACGCCATCGTCGTGACAGCTGGGCAGGAGGAGGACAGAAGGCGCAACTGTCATCGCCCGTAAGCTCGAGAATATCCATGATGCTTGGCAGGGGAGTGCGGATCTATTTATTATTTGTTCTGCTGCGGGTGGATGCTCCGTCCAGTTGATGGTGTCGTTGCTTTCTTGTCAGCCAGATACCCCGAAAAATCCGGATACCAAGCCGAGCTCCGTCCAAGAGAACGACTTTGGGGGGAAGGAGGAGCATATTGCAGGCTGCATAGTGACATCGCTCCACTACGCAGCGGTCGAGCCGGCTGAGCGGTGACAATGCCGATTGGTAGTGGGAGGGGGGGATCTTCTCCGCATCGTACTGGAATCTGGGGATTTTGGGGGAAGCAAAGAAAGTTTGCATATTGCATGGAAAAAGGAAGTGGATCATGTTCTTCACTGGGGAGAAAGGGGTCAGTTCAAGTCCACCAATGGGGATGGTGACGGTTGACGGTCAAAAGGAAAGGTAACAAGTATCCAACTCCACGCCGCCTTGGCTCTGCTCGGTATCTGCCCTCAATCATAGCCCGAATGTGTGGCGTTGGCCATCTGCAACGAATTATCTAACAAGACTCCCTCACAACTCCGCCGTAGCCAGACGATGCCCAGATATCACATCATCAATCATAATCCGTGAAAGAAGCACTTATTTGCTCCTCGCTCGACGCCGTAAACCGAACGTACCGCTGGGTGAGTAATGTCGAGAGCGACGCAATCTGCCTTTGCCACCTGACTCTCAGTAAAACACCCTATGCCGGTTCGGATGACCACGATATTGATGGTGCATCCCGGCCATAACCGGCGGATGCGGCATCAAATTTCTCTCCATGCTGGGCATTCCAGAGCGCAAGTCTCCCTCGCCCCGAATCGCCATCTCCTTCAACACCAGCGCCGCCACCTCCGGATTCTCAATCAAGAAGTCGTTGGTCTCCGAGGGCGCCTTCCTCCACAGCGTAGTCTGCAGAAAGCCAACGCGCGCGAAAACCATCTTCAGCAGGGGGTCCTTGTCGCTGACCCCGTCGTACAGCTTCGTGCATAGCTCGAGGACCTCGATCTTGGCGGCGTCGGTACCTGCTGTTTCGAGCATGTCGATCGTGACACGGGCGACCTTCTGCTTGAAGTCGTCGAGCAGGAATTTGTTCGCGCAGATGTACACGTCAAGGTTGAGCTCGTATGCTATAAGCCACGTGCGCATGTCCTCGCCTTTGATCCGTGCCGGGTCATACGGGGCGGGCGCTGTGGGCGGCGGCGACGCGGCTCGTGGCAAAGGTCGGCCGTCCGGTCCTCGTCGGCGATGGCGGTGAGATCTCACTCCTGGAGGGGGGGCGACCGGGGGCGGCGGAGGGAGGATGTTTGTCTGTGGCGCACGGGACGTAAATCCGCACGAAAAGCAGGGTTGCAGGCTAACGATGCACTGCGGACAAGAGCATTGCGGACGGTGCATGCCCGGGTGCTTCTGTCTCAGACGCTCGGCTTCTCTTTCTGCTCGACGGCGGTGTCGTTCACGCCGTTGCCGAGATCTGGCGCTGCTGTCGCTCACAATGCTGGAGGTGGAGGAGTCTGAATCCGAATCAGGATTGCTGTTGTTGGTCTCATTTTCTCGACCTTTGCCCTTGTCCTCGTCCGGTATGAGAACAGTCGAGAGAGCCTTGGTCGGGATGTAGGTGTTCTCGTAAAGATAGGCGACCAGGAAGTGGAAAATGGCCGGGTCCTCCTCCGGAAGGTTGAGCATTTGAGCCGCTGATTCCATGAAACCTCCGCACAGTGCCTTGCGGAACCATTCCGACCTGAGCAAAACGTCTCTGTGGACCTGGTGTAAGGTGAGCGTGGCGTTGCTTGTAGGACGATTGTAGGTTGCCAGCTGAACTCACCTGGAAGATCTCCTCATGCGGCGCGATTCCGACGCGGATGGGAATTATCGGTGAGCTGTATCGACTGCGGTAGGTGTCAGCATTTCGGATGCAAATGAAAAGACCCGTATGACAATATCGAGTGTGATCAAGGATAATGAGAGGGATCGTCTCTTACCCGTCTGCCGTTGTAAGCCAAAGATCCTCTTTCGGGTCCAGGACCTCTACCGGATTCAGACCATCTGGTATTCGGTCTAATACGACCACATCCGGTGCATTTGAGGGAGCTCGCATCACATCGCCCAGAGTGCCCGCTGTTGGGTTCCCCCGCGAGCTGCCCTCCCCATTTGGTGAAGCCGATGCCGCCATCTGCGGTGCGCGTGATGATCTCTCCTGTCCTAGGCGGGACAAAACGTTCCGAGCGGTAGTCGCGCGCAAACTCGATGGTGCCGCTATGTGTCTCTGGGAAGGTTACCGTCAAAGCGTTCAAAAGCGCGCTCCATTCCCCAAAAGAAAGGAAAAGTGAGCTGGCGGAACCAGGCTGAGGTGTGAGTGCACGGCAGCGACAGATATACTGTCCCAGGAAGAGCAGTAAGGCAACCGCTCGACTGCATGCAGGCTGCCTGAGAACTCCTTGGGGTACGTTGGTAGGAGCCGACAACGGGAAGAGAGGGTGGTGTGTTGTATGGCAGAGCTAAGCAGGCAGCCACACCGACGCTCTGTCGAATGACATGCATGCATACAGAAAATGCAACGATATTGGAGGCGGCTCGTGAGGTCGCCCGGAGGCCGTGTCCTTGGCGCCTTTTCCGTGCGTCACCTGCCCTGTGCTGTGAGAGCCTTTCTGAGCAAGAGTTCCTCGAATGAGGCAGTGAAGCGATGGTCCGTATGCGAGTCTGTGTTAGGGTGTAGCATACTTAATAGATCGTGCAAAATGGATTTGAAGCTGTTAGTCGGGTGAGGAAAAGAAACCATCCGACTAAAACAGACCTGCATGTCTTCAGAATCGGTTCCGACTTCCCTTTTCTCTTTTTCTTGAACTCACAATCTCCGTGGATGGGTCACATTTGTGTCCAGCCATTCGACTGAGCCCAGCAGAATGGCAAGATCGATCCCACAGCATGGCAACTACTATAGCCATTGTGCACGTTGAGGCCGGCGGCTGGTCGAGGACGGGGCGAGCGAAACAGCACTGAGAAGGGACCGGCAAGAAAAATTTCGGCATGCTGTGCAACCCGTCCTGGAAGGCTGTGGCGCTGGTGTGCTGTGTTGTTGATTTTTCTCCGCATGGCACCTGCGACCCTATGCATTTGCATGAGGCGGGTGAGCTTGTTGTTGACTGCCACCCGAGTGGTAAAACTCCAGCACACGTCTCGCCGTGGGTGGTGTGATGGCAGGTTGGACGCATGCAATCTGCTTTGGCTTGGGTGGACTGGAACACGCAGTGTCTCGGACAGAAAGGACTTTAGCACGAGTGAATCGGTGGTATGACGCCGCCACTACGAATCAACGGACGCTGTTGACTGGGTGCCATGTTTGACACGTCTTGGCCAGTGATTGAGGAGGAAACATGCGGCTTGCACTGCCGTAGGGAGCCGCAGTACACAATCCGCACCGACGGTAGCCTCAGAGACCTTGATCAACAGCCGTATCAACGGCCTCTGGTGGAAGGGGACAAGTCGCGCGAGAATCAGCCGTTGATAACCTAGTCATACAGACCCATACAGCGTGGAACCGGACCCTGACTGCTTCCGAAGGGGTCTCTTGCACGAGGTAACACTGCTTATTCTTCGGGTAGCGGCATTCTGTAGACGTAGAATTGTTCGACGCCCGATATCAGTGACCCCGTGTTCCTATTGTGGTTATCATTCCTCGTCGATGTCTTGCTGCATTTCGATTTCTAGAAAGCCCGTTAGCGACCTGGCAATGCTCAAGGTTCAAGATAAACTTACGCCAGAGCCTATTCGCTGAGTCCGCGATAACCTTCGCCTTGTTTAGCAGCTTCTCCTTATACTTCACCTCATCCTTCACCTCCAGACGAAGCTTGTTCGGCTGTGCCTGCATGAGTATAGGCACCAGCTCCATCGGATCCGCATTGGCAACAGCAGCAATACTCCGCAGCCCATTATCCCAAAAGACTCGCGCCGTCCTGCTCTTTACGAACGTGATCTTCGCCAATGCCAGCAAATCCGACTTAGCGCCCGCCTTCAGCCGGTCGGAGAAGTGATCGAGCGCGGCCGCCATGATTCCCCAGCCCATCTGCTCGCAGAACTTGATCATGCCCGCCGCGAAGCCCTGGCACGTTTGCGCGAGTGTTTGGGCGGTGCCGCGGGGCATTTCGTATTTCTGGGCGACGCGGTGGACGGGCATCTCGTTACAGAGGTCGCGCAGCTGTAGAGCGAGGTAGAAGCGGTGGTAGATGCGGGCGAGCTCCTTTTCTTCGGTGGTGGAGGTCTTCATGGCGCCTCCACGCATCATGCGGTTGATCTCTGTGGGCTTCAACCCCAGATAACCAAGGACGCGCAATCCACTCTCGTCCAAACTCTCCATTTCGTTGGCAAAGACCTTCCAATTGATGCTGACCGACATGTCTTGGACAGGCGTGAACGTGTAGAGAATGTGCAGCTCGCCATCCATCACAAAAGCCTGAAGGGCCCTCTTCAACTCCTTATGAATGAAGACTCCGTCCTCAGGGTCAAGTGATGAGGTCACGATGGCCTTGCCGAGTTGCGTTGCCTCGAAATTTGAGAAGCCACCGATCGAGATGAAGCCTCTTGTCTGCAGATCTGCCAGACTGGCTTCAACAATCTCATTGACCCTTTCGATATCTGTGGAGTGATAGAGCAGCGTTTTCCTGACATATTCATCAAGTGAGTCCCGACTGGTCGCCAGACGAACGGCAATGACCTCAAGCAAGGCTCGTTGTATCCGTTGTTTGTCAGTCATCAGAGAACTTGCTACCTGCGGGAGTTCCGCCTGCATGAGCTCCATAACATCTTCAAGGTCTTTCTGTCTACAACAGAGATAGGTTTCTCCGATCTCATCTTTGCCTTTCCGACCAGCTCGCCCTCTCATCTGACGCAGCATGGCTGGTCCGACGAGATCTTTACCCATACGCGCATTGTGAAGAATGACACGCCGGGCCGGTAGATTGATCCCGGCGGCGAGGGAGCAAGTAGCGACGCAGACTTTGATGGTTCCAGAGTCGTAAGCGCTGGCAATGAGATCTCGCTCCTCTGTGGTGAGTCCAGCATGGTGAAAGGCGACTCCATGGGGTATCGTCTGTTCCAGCGTGGGATCCAGCCCTCCGGGCAAGCTGCGAAGGTCTCCCAGCAAGTCCGTACGTTTCTCCTGAATATCCACGTTCATCTCGCTGAGAGTAGGCATGACACGACTGATGATTAGAGCATCGGCCTCACAGCCTGCTCGGCTGCCAGCGAAGACTAGCACGCCATAGCCAGCACGAGCCGTTTCATTTGCCAGTGCAACGACCGAATTCATCACAGGGTCCCGCATTTCCTTGGTTTCTGATGGGGCTATCGCTCCGATGGAAGTCGACAGAGGTTGCAAGGTTTGAGTGCCATTCGCTTGTGTCGCAGCCTTGATCAAGCGGCTCGTCGTGCCCGCCGCGTAGATATTACCATCGTAGACGAGGTGTTCTTCGATCGGCACAGGTCGGTAGTGCGTTTCATAGAAATGACCCTGGAGCCACGTAGCCAGATGTTTGGTGTTCGTGAGCGTGGCGCTCATGCCGACGATTTGTACGGCGTGATCGTCCAGAGACAGAAGCTTTGTTGCCATGAGTTCCAGCAAGTATCCACGATGGTCATCATCGATCATGTGGAGCTCATCGAGCACGACGACCTTGAGGTTGGTGATGGAGCCATCATCGATCGCACCGTTCACCAGTGCGTTCGCTTTCTCCATGGTACAGACGCCAATGTCAAAGTCCAGCCACGTCTGTCTGATTTTGCTGCCACCGAAGAAGCCTACCACCCTGACAGTATCCTCATCGGCACGCTTCCGCCATAGCTTCCGCTCAGACTCCTTTATCGGACCAGTGATGGCGTCTCGCGAGATGCCGCTGACCACATTCCTCAGCCAGCGGACCTTCTCTTGAACAAGGGCAACGTAAGGCAGCACCAGCAAAGCCTTGGCCTCTCTGTCCTCAAGGACCTTCTTGAGCATCAATACATCCGCAACGAGAGACTTGCCTCCACCCGTTGGCGCGCTGTATACCAGATTTCTCTCGCCCTTAAGGAGACCTGGCCCCAGGAGACACTGCTTCTGCCAGGGATAGATGCTCTTGATGCCGAGGGATTCGAAGTTGGCTACCAATGGCTTAGGAAGCCGGTAGGCAGGGTGTGACAGCTCAAGCAAGGCATCGTGGGCCGGAGTTGGTGTGGAGGGAAAGGCCCTCCTTTGAGAGTACTCAGACAGGTTCGCGCTTCCATTCTGCGTGACGGGAGGGAGGTGTCTCGTGATCTCGCTCGCCACAAGTCTTGGTAGTTTTGTACTGGCAGACGCAGCAGTTTGAAAATGAGCAAATCGCTTGATTGCTTGTGGATGTTCGGTCTTGACTGTCTGTGGGCTGTCGATGTGACGTTTTTGACCGATGACGGTCGTGGTCTGATGCGTGGTATACTGTTCTCTCGCCACTTGAACGCTCGTCTTATGCCGGATGCCAGTGTTTCCAGTCATTTCCATGCCCATTCGATCTATTCGCAAGGCCGAGAAAAGTGAATAGCATGAGAGCAGAAGCAGCGTTGCACATTTCTGTCTCGGTCTTCTCGGTTTAGCGCATGGCCACCAGGCAGCGAGCGACTTTGACCAATGACGATACGGGCTTCGATCGAGGAAGTCCGGAACATTGGAAGCTCACGCAGAAGCTCAAGCAACACAAGACTCAATGACTGAGTGGGATCAGGAAGCAGACAGAAGTAGAAGAGCACAGCTGAACATGACTGTGAATGCTGCAGGACGAGTAGTCAACACAACCAACACCTCTTGTTGATATTGGCTTACGTAAGGCGAGGCGAGGCGAGGCGAGGCGGTCCAACGCCAAGCTCGGTGGAAGAATGGAGTGGAAGGCGGGCTGGGCGGCAAGGTTTGCTGCCGACACGTGCTATCGTGCCTGCCAGCCATCTGGCATTCAAAGTTGGGGTGAGCGGCTCCCATTGGTCAGAAACCCAAGGTTGTTTGGGCAATGGGGGCACAGTTGCAAGGTCAGGGTGGAGCCGTGCCTGCCCGCGCGGCGGTTCCTGAATTCCGAACGTCATGTCAAAGAACGATGAGATGCTTTCCAACCAGGTACCGCCGAATCTTCGCAATGACCTTCTCGTTGACGCGGCAGTTATCTGTTTCGCAGATTGAGTTCATTACAGAATTCATGGCGGATCTCAGACATACTGCATTGTTTCGTATCTGCATCCTCATTTCCGCGCCCTCACGATGGACAAGGGCGAGGCTGAGGGCTTCAGCAGCGTCGGTGACAGGCTCTCCCCTGAGTGCTCTGCGTGGTGCCATGCTGCCCATCGCTTTGTCCGGCCCAGCCGTCATCGCGTCGACGTCTTTTTAGGCTCTGCCAGATTCTGCAGCGCCTTGCTATGCCGATGCCACACGTGCGCTGGCGAACGTCGACCTTCCTCCAGCGGTCTCACCAACTCCCAGCAGGACTTCTGACATTGCAAGCGGGACGAGATCCTAGCTACGTGCATCGAGGGTTGTAACTTGTCGGCAAGGAGACAAGTTGGTCGAAATGCGACGTGTGGATGGCAGCCCCCGACGTGATTCCGAGACCATCGTGTTTTGACGTCGGCACTCGCTCTTTTCCCCGGCCCACAAAAGGGAAGCTAAGACGAACGCCCGCACATTCGACATCCGGAACAACAACCCCTAGCTGACAACAAACCGAGCAAGTCGCAATTCAACAGACAGTATTCACAGCATCCCAATGCTACCAATAGGCACATGGATTGATTATGTTATGGGAGTCTGAGTCGGTCCATGAGGTAATCAATTGTCCGACTATGCAAGAGTGTACATGTACAGTAATGGCAATCGGAGACCACCCACCCTGTTCTTCCGGACTCCAGGAGATGTTCTGGGGGATGACCTCTCATGTCGGCGCTCGCTGTCCGGAACTGCTTTGCGTGAGATCGCATGTCAGTTAGTGAGAGAAGCGATGCCATGTCTTCTGAGGTCATGGCCATGGGTGCGATGTCACTTCCTCAGCTTCGAACGAGCGGACCATGACCAATGCGTTCAACAGGGCTCTCTAGCCCAGGACCGTCGGGGTCTAGAGCCTTACCTGTCCAAAAGGTTGATTGCTGTCCTGACAGCAGCAATCCATCGATGTTCGGGTGACCCAGTGTTGTTGTCCAAGATTCTTGGGCGCCCTAGTCGCATAGTAGGCGTGGCACTTAAGCCCGCTAGGACGAGCATCAGTACACCTGGCGAAGGAGCTTCGTCTGACTTCACACGGGCCCGAGATGGCTTCTGATGAGGGGCACCAAGACGACAGCCGCCGGACCTTCCGACCGCGGGGCTGCTATGAGAGGCCGTTGCAAAACCTAGCAGATCATTGACCTGCTAGCAAATGATATCGACTCGCTGACTCAAGCCCTCTCAACGACTGGATGGTGCTGCCTACCTCTATCAACGCAGACTCTTGCACATAGTGTGCAGTAAATGAAGACGGAGTGCGCTTTGTCGGCGAGAGGATGTTCTTTCGGAACTGTCGATGTTGTTGTTGCAACCCATTGATGAAGATGGTTTCATCGGGGCGGGCTGATGTTGGTGGTCTGCAATTGGAAGTCTGCCCACCACAGCGAGCATGCCAGGGGGGCCGCCAAGCGACGACCAACAATCGGGTTTGACCTTTGAAACACTGTTTGCGTATGGTTGCCCTGCCCAGCCTATCCCAAAAATAATCACAATCCTTCCGAGAATAAAGAACATAGGACGGAAGGGCAACGGCTTGAGAGCATCGGGCTATGCAAAAGAGCTTCGCAAAACAAAGCCGGATGATAATCGAGGACTACTGGGGAGGCTGTCGGTAGTTGCTGCAGCAGTAGTAGGCACCGAGTGAGCTTGGCAGGCAGATGCGGGTTGGTATCTGGAGCGGCACAATCGGACGGGAAATTGCGGCGCGCGGTGTGGGAGGGAGTATGCAGGCAGCGAGCGGGATGCAACGACATGCGCTCATTTGCCTAGTCGCCGGCGATGTGGCAACTTGGACCATGATGGATTAGCCATCTCACCTAGTGTGCGTACCTGTTGATGGTACTGACCAAACTCGGCAGCCGGGGTTTGCATTTACTTGGAGACCGACGCAGGTCGAACACAACGGTATCTGGGGGATCACCGTCCTGGTCGTTGGGCCGGGACGTGGCAGATGTCGGCGGGACGCTGGATGTACCGGCTGTTCACTGATGAGCTTGATGCCTGCAAATTTGGATCAATGCTCCTGGGACCCATGCAGTGTTGGCAATCGTGTTGATGTTCTGGCTGGAAAGAGGACGCGGGTGGCCCTCAACTGGCCGGGGACTGGGCAAGTGGAACTGTTCATGAATTTAACCTAAAGGAGCGAGCAAGATCCCTGGCCTCCTTGGTGGTGGTGTGGCGATCTCGCCTACGACGTGTACTGTGGGATAGAGCAGCAGGTGGTGCTGCCATGCCTCTCGTGAGCATAGCACTGCTGTCCGTAACATCAACCATCCAGGATAGATGCCTGCAACCGAGTCTTAGATTTGTGCGACTCCGACGCTCCACGAACAACGGGGGAGCGGTGTCAGAACCATCAGCGGCGCTTGGGTTGTGAAAGGCTTCTGGTCCGCACGATACCACCGGGCAGCGCGGACATTTCATCCCCAAATCGATTCCCATTTGGGACTTGGGACCGAAGCAAGGCAAAAGACTAATCGTCAAGTACATTCCCGAGGCGTACTGAGGCGGAGGGGATGAATCGCAAAACTGATGCAGTGCTGGTACTGTGTTGTGTACTGTGCTGTGCGTGGGAGCTACCATCGGAGCAGGAACGATATTCCCATTGTGTTTTTTTCCCTGACAATCCTGGTGCAGGGCCATCAGTCCTTTCCGGGCGAGGATTAGCGATTGCAACCTTGTTAGAAACAGGAGACCGGGAAAGCGGGTGACAGCGAGAACAGACGGTGACGACGGGGTGGTGAAAAACGGGGGTGATGTTAGATGAGTTTGGGATCGCGGGAGATGTAATCGGCCGAAGACGATCGAGCTGAGGCTGTTGAGTTCCCCAGAGGCCATAGTCGCGATGGCACCCCGACTCTCCTAGGTACCCGTACTGCCAGTATCTTAGCAACACCTAGGGTCAAGCTCATGCATCTCATCCACGACCGCTCCGCTACTGCTGTCGCCCTCGAATCCCGGGCCGGGGATTGGAAAGCATGGCAAATCGTCCAAGCCAGCATTGCCGAATTCATCCCAGCCGAGTCATTCTGATTGCTATTTGCTGACCTGTTGAGCGCCCCCCCCCCTCTCAAGGAGACCATCGTTGACGACATGAGTTAGCATAATTGATTAACAACACTAGCGAATACTCTGCCATGCTGCATCAACACCAAAAGCAGCAGCAATGTTTGTCTGGTCATTTGCTGGATGATCGCTCTCCACCGGAGAGTCCATGTATATCGTCAAGGTCTGGATGGCAGACAAGGTGTCGCAAGACGACAGGTCAAAGGGAGACGAAGGTGCGGGAGGTGATGACATGCAGAATGCGAAAGCGATGGTCGGAGAGAAAATCATTCAGGAACCTGAGAGATTGACAGGGAGAGGGGAGAGAGAGAGACAGAGAGAGAGAGTAGAGGTGTGTGTGTGTGTGTGTGAGATGCACCGAGTTGAACATGAGGGATGCCGAAGTTACCTGGACATGCTGGGCCAAGCGTGGGATCCACTTGCCCACATTGGGGCTACTAAATGTAGATGGAGGTCGCGTGTACTTGATATGCAGCTCAGATCTCTCCGGAGTTCCAGCCAACGGCTGCGAGGATGCCAAGAACCCACCGAAAGAAGGCTCCGGCGCAATCATGGCCAGCGACGGTCACGTCGACAGGCCGCCCATCTTGGATATGTGGACTTGTGCGGCCTTTCGGGAAGACGTAAAGCAATGCACCTTCGAAGCGGCCATCTTGAATCAGTTTCCCATGATGGGGACTGCCCAATGTGGATTTGATATCCGGACGCTTCGAGGCATGTCGTCTGGTTGGGGCTCCCATCGGCAGAAAGCCAAATGGAGAGACGATATGGAAAGTCCCGTGTACCCGCGGTGACAAGGCTCGACACCCCTGTCCGCCCGTGGTGTGTGGTGCGAGGTGTGTGGTGCGTGGTGCTGGCCGGGCTGGGGTGGGCTTTGTGCAGAGGCGGAGGACAGACAGTCCCTGGTAAGCAGATGCACGCTTGACATATCCCATTCTCCTCGCCCTCTGCTGTCTCTTTGCTTTTTGGCCGGCTCCAAATCCTTCCCACGCAGGCCACGCAGGCCACCCAGGGAGCTCGAATTCCGTCGCTCCCGTCTTGATCCCCCGCGCCGCTGTCCCCTTACCATCCATCCCAAGCATCCATCCCAAGCACAGAGAGGAGAGGCCAGATATGAGCAGGTGTCTTATTCTGCCCGGCGTAGAGTTCGCTTGCCCAGTTGACTTGACTGTTTGTGGGAGATGGAGCTGCTGCCCACCCC
>MUZH01003375.1:0-12849 GCA_003012965.1 Juglanconis oblonga
CCCGCATCCCGAACGCCACCGCCAGGATCCGCCCCACCGTCGTCCCCAGCCTGCCCAGCCCCAGCAGCCCCAGCGTGCGCCCCGCCAGCGGCACCGCCACCCCGGTCTGCCACCCACCCGCCTTGACCGACGCGTCGTCCGGCACCAGCCCGCGCGCCAGCGCCAGGATCATCGCCACGCAGTGCTGCGTCGTCGAGTCGCTCGACGACTCGGCGCCCGTCACGGGGACGCCCTGGGCGCGGAGCGCCCCGAGGTCCAGCCCCGCGTTGCGGAGGCCCGTGGTGAGGAGGAGCCGGAGGTTGGGGAGGCGCGTGATGAGCGCTTGCGGGAAAGGGGTGCGCTCTCTCATGGTGCCTGGGAGGACGGGTTGTTGTCAGTGAGTGAGAGAAGGACCTAATATTAGGTGGGGATCAGAATGTACAGATGACCGGGAACGGCTCGAGGCGGGCGACGAGCTTGTCCTTCTCATCCTGGGGCGTGGCTGGATGGTTGTACGGCAGCAGCGTGTCCCGGAAGATGGTCACCTCGAATTTGCTGGCGTCGAGTTTCCGGAAGATGGGCGCTGCGAAGCCCTGGTCTCCATCCAACGCATGTTAGTCAATGGCTAGCACAGGCTAGGTAATCCCAGAATGTCTCGGGAGTCTTTTCCGGGAGTTTCTTCCTGCCAAGACTGCCCTGTATAACCGTAAAGGCATGGCTTGAACGTCTCGGGAGCAACAACACACAACTCCCACAAAGACTCCCGAGACAGGCTGAGACAGGCTGAGACAAAAATCCCCAGAAAGGATAGCTTACAATCATCGAGGACGGCGACTTTGGTGGGGCCTGCCATCGTTGCTGACTTTCAGGTTTTCTCGCAGAGACGGGGACTATTCACAAGTACGAGATGAAGTCCAGGTGTGTTGGACGCTCAGACACCTCGAGCCCGAGATATCGAGCCCGAGGACAAGGAGGCGGTGATAAAAGGCCCTCCGAAGCCGGTCCCCGGCGTCGAACACTGTGATGTCGTCAATTGTTCCCCGCATGTCAGGACCTGGAGTGGAGCCCGTCACCCGTCACACACGCGCGCGCTCGGCAGCTCGGATCACGGGAGCCGGATCTGCAAGACATGTCCCCGGCCGGCCCCAATAGCCACGGCTTGTTCTGAACACAGGGCCATCCCCATGGCCGAGGACAAGCCGTGAAACCGCCACGGCTGCTGGCTTCCAACGCAGGTACCTAAGGTCAACAACACGAGGGATGTGCATTGACAGTATCAGGGTATCAATTTCCATATCTTTGGAATCTGCGCAACATGTCGACGTACCTATCGACAGTAAAACACTGATACCTCACTTGCTGTCCAAGCATACGCCTAGCCGAGAATAAGTAAAGAAACATGCAGGTAGGTACCTCGCAGAAACTCCACCAGGGACCAGCATAGATGAACAAACGTCCATAAACACCCCTGCCCTGCCCAAAACAGCAAACCGATCCAAGCACTGATCGCATCAAAAATCCAAATACCATTCGCCTCACATTCTAAATCCCATGTGCACTCCAAACACCCCCCATATTTCCACCCTGCTCCATCAGACTCTGTCCCCAGTCCGCCCAGTTGAAATCCTCATTCATATCCATGTCAACATCCTCAGGCTGTATTCCCTCGCCGCCCGCACTCGGACCTCCAAGCGGGAATCCGAAGGACTGCCGCGCCGTAGGCGTGCTCGCGCTCAGCGGGCCACTGCTCCCCGGCGCCACGATTCCACGCGTGTTGTTGGGAAAGAGATTCGACCCCGTCGAGTCGTTCCACATCCACACCGGCAGGTTCCCCTCGAGCTTAAGCGCATCGAGCAGCGGCGTCGACTGCATACGCGCGTCCGTATTCGTGCCCGCCATCGTCGTTGTCGGCGGTGCGCTGGGGGCCTGGTGGCCGTTGTTCGCGAAGGTCGAGAGCGCCGCGTCCTGCCGGGGAATATCGCCGCCACCGCCGCCGCTGCCGCTGCCACCCATGAAGGGGAGTCCACCGACGCTTGCTGTCGCTCGGCCGATATTCTGGTACTCGGGTGCAAAGGCCATCGGCCAGAGGTTCTCGGGCATGAATTGCGGTTGGCTGATAGCGTTCTCAACCATATTCATCGCGCGCGCGTCCGGGAGATGATGGCCGCCGGGGCCGCCACTGCCGGTGTCCATGTTCGTCGGAAGCTGGCTCTCGAGCTTGATACCGCCATCTTTTTGTACCTGCTGGGCAGCGAAGGACGGGAGGTGCTGGTTCTGCAGCTCCGGCGGCAGGGGCGGCGCATTGACAAGTTTCCGCCAGCGCTCGATGGCGATCGCGCTTTTGACGGAGCCTGGCATGGCAGTGAAGGACAACGGGACAGGCGCCTTGCTGCGCTCCTCGACTTCAAGTTGCTGGGTCGCCTCTGGTTCGGACCTTAGCCTGGCGACTTCTGCCTCGCGGTGCCTCTTGGCCTTTAGGTAGATCTTGCGGAGCGGCAACCACACCGACTGGTCACCCGCGATGCGGTGGAGGTCATCAGGGTGCGGATACGCGAAGATGGAGTTGAGGGATGCCCAGGCGCGCTCCACGCTCGGGCCCCAGGCACGATGGACCACTTCCATCAGGACGTAGGCGACAGCGTGCCACTGTGTGTAGGTCTGGAAGAGCCACTTCCACGGCCTCGACCGCGGATCTGAGTTCAGCTGGTGGTTGTACTCGAAAATCTCCGTCGCGGCGGTGAAAATGCGTTCGCGAATGCCATCGGACAGGACTTCACCATCAGGGCCCGGGAAGAGCATAGGCTGATAGATGACGAGGGTCATCTTCGCCGTGATGACCCTCGCAATATTGGCTGCCGTCCAGAGCATGGGACTGCATGAGGTGGGCTGATCCTTGAAATACTTGTCCTCGACACCCTCGTAAATGGATCTGACCATGCTTTCGCGTTCCTCGAGGGTGATCGCCGCGTCGCGTGGACAATGACCCGGAGTCGCGGCCGAGACGACATACAAGCGTCGTGCCTGGGCGCAGATTTCGTATCGAATTAGGGAAAACGTCATGTCCGTCGCACCTTGTCGTGGTGAAGGCATTTCTGTTGAATCTTCGGAGATGTCCGTGTCATTGATGTTCAGGGGGAGCTCGGTGTCGAAGGTCCGGTCGACTATGGTGAGATCGGTCCCTTGATCCTCAGCCGAGCGAAGATCTAATATGCAGAGTGCCCAGAACAGTCGTCGTCGCATCTCGATCTCCAACGGCGTCAATCCGGGGAGGAATGTCCCATCCCGGTGGAGGCCCATGGACTGGCCGATTCGAATGGCGAGACCCGTCAAGGTCCAGGAGAACCTGGTATCGTCGTGACGCCTGACGAGGACGAGAAACAATATGAAAGCCTGAAGCACGACGAGTTCCGGGGAAGTGATGAATTCAGCCTTTGCAAGGGCTTGCTCCAGCGCAAATCTGTACTGAAAGATCAGTTTTGGCCTGTCGATCCCGAAATTGGTTTTCACCTGAAAATGTTAGCATTTCTTTCCACCAAACACAATGGCATATGGTCTCACATCAGCCTCGTCCATCGATGTTATGGCTGCGAAGTAGATGGCGAACATGAGAGCTTCGTTTGCAGGCGTCAGGTTGTCCAGGTTCTTGCGAGTCTGGTTGACGAGTTTGTCGACAGTCGGGACATGAAGGACTTTGACGATGGGGTCCACATTTTCTTGATACACCTGCCACATGTAGGGTATCTGGGATGGGAGAGGGTGGAGTGGCCTCAAGTCGACATCGGCGGATCTGTATCCCAAGACGAACGCATGGTGGTCCACGCCGTTGCGGCTGTTGGCTGCGGCTATCACACTCTCGGCATCCGAGTCTTCGGAGTCTCCGTCCGTCAGTCGCTGGGTCTCGTTCCGGAGTTCTTCGAGCTAT
The DNA here is from genome assembly GCA_003012965.1 of Juglanconis oblonga. Taxonomy (NCBI): domain Eukaryota; kingdom Fungi; phylum Ascomycota; class Sordariomycetes; order Diaporthales; family Juglanconidaceae; genus Juglanconis; species Juglanconis oblonga. Next base: position 3,902 of record MUZH01003375.1, read on the forward strand.
TTGGCAGTTAGTCTTATTGGTGCTACGAGGAGTCAAGTTCGTCCGGGAATGGCACCCACCTCGTCCGTGATCTTAGACCACAACGCGCTGCTGACATATCTGGTCTTGCCATGGTCGTTGACCACCAACCTGCCGAATTTCTTGTGGATACTATCCTGCCGCTGCACTGTACCCGAGGTCGAGTTCAAGTTGTAAGGCGACGGTCTTCCTTCCCCCGGCGGCAAGGGCGAGCCTTGGCTGTGGTTGCTTCCAGCAGCCACACTGTCGGCTCTCTCTCCGCGTGGACCAGCGGAGGCTGGGGTGTGCGAATCGATGCCGGCGTTAATATTGCCCTCCGGAGAGTTGGTGCTACTTGAGTGATTTCTTGCGGTCTCCACCTCGATCTGGCCACTTAATTCCTCGACGATCCCCTCCAATTTCCGCAATCGCTTCATCAGCTCGATCTCACGCTCGCTCGAGGGCTGTTTGGGAGGCGCATTGGGATCTTTCGGACGTGGTCGACGTGGTGCTCGGCCGGGGGCAGGAAAAATGCATGGGATCTGGGCTCGACGACAGTTGGAGCATGGCATGTGCTTGTCGCATCGGACTTTTCTCCTCCGGCAGGTCACGCAGCTTCGCGGGTTCAGACGCTCGGACGGAACGTCTGTCGGCGTATACACGGAAGCACCGGGGTAAGCGGGATGTGTCTGTGGTCGTGGTGAGGACTGGCTGTGGTTGCTGGGCATGCCATTGTTGACGGGCGACTCGTTGGTCGTCGGCGTGAAGCCGTCAGCGAAGGATTCCACCGGACTGGTCGGATTTGACGGATTCGACACGGAGGTTGGTGGAGGGAACTGCTGGCCTGTGCTATCCATCTTGGGCGTCTAAGGTGGTGGTTAGGCAATCCCGTGGCAGAGAACGGGTGGTCTGGTGCCGGGCCAAGAAGTCTATCGCGGGGCTGGATCTCGGTCAATTCCTGAAGGTTTCGGCTGATCTGGCCGTAGTCAGAGTCGGTACCGAGAAGAAGAAAAACCTCCGAACGTCCGATTCGAGGCCGATGCAGTTCTCCTGATTGATTATGCGATTCCGAAGACCTCCTCGCGTCTCGTGGTGGCGCACCGCTAGAGAGTGCAACGTCGAATTTGCCCGGGCAGATGATGTCGTGGTACTCAGGATGGAATGACAAAGTAGGGACTATTCCAGACTGGACAAGAGAGAAACTGGCAGTGGTCGACCGCAAGGCTGGAGGCGGTGGCGCATCTGCAGTATGCCGGTGTGAGGGCGAGGGGTGAGTGAGGGTGAAGGTGAAGGTGAAAAAGAAGAGTGAGAACCCCCTGGGAGAGTTTGACGATGTGGTCCCCCCCGTCTTTCCCGCGATGGCCGTTGCAAATGCGGAACCGGGACCGGCCAATATCTGATCTCGATTATATAAGATGCCCTCCATAATGTGTACACTACTGCGGAGCAGTGCAGCCAACTGCCAGCGCGGGCCGGAGGAGGCTAGGCCGACGGAAGTACAAACCACGTGTACTCCGGGTGCAAACAGGTCCCTTCTTTCAAGTAATGATTCTGCAACGACGACGAGCCAGGCAACTTTCGTTTTACTTAGCAACCTGTTCAGATTCTCTCGAAGCTCGCAAGCACACTGGTGGATGTACTGAAACTCGCAGCGAACCTCCGTGTGTGGCTGGTGGAGCTAACGGCTGTGGTAGTGCAGCATGTCCGGTCTCTCCTATGTAAATCCGTCGGCCTGAAGGTTGGGTGGGCCACAGGCTCAACCCGTCCTAGCGGCGTCTTGGGCCCACTCCACGCATCGGTAATGTACATACTTCAGCCTCAAGTAGATCGTGTTATCGTGCCTGTTCCCATCGAGTCATGCTAGTGAGGAAACCGATTCATATTCTCAAAATGAGACAATGTTTTCTGGAGATTAGCACCAGCGTGTCGCCGAAGACGGCTCGCTACGCACTGTGGTAGTACTGCTAATGGCGCGGGAGGAGGGATGTGGCCTGTACAAGATACATACTGCGCAGGTGACATCATTTCAAAAGGCGGTCCCATGAACTGCATATAGGCAACCCGTGTCTTGCCTGCCTAGTACGTCGGCAGTGTCCAGCCAGCGGCAACCCCATTGGATCGTAGGCTCATCCTAGCAGACCCTGGGAAAGGCCAAGGCCGGACCCCCTATCATGCCATTGGAGCTGACTGCTGCGTAACAATCGCACACTGCGCAAGAACTCACACCTCTGCGATGACAATGATTCGCACAGGCCTTCTCAGACCAACAAGTCTTACGGTGGCGTTTGTAGTCTGGATAGTGCCCAAGTTAGTCCCAACCCGAAGAGTCGAAGACTCGGCCGATGCTGATCCGCGCCTCACCGCTCGAAGAGCCGCATTCTTAGTCCATCCGTCAACCCTGTCACAAATGTGGAGGAGGCCACACGGAGCCAACACTAATGAAAGTGCAGGTATGAGATGAGTAATTGCCCTTCAGAACAAGCAGATGCCCAGTCTTATGTAATTCTAATTTAGAAAGCTTCAACAGAATAGTTTTGGATGTGAACACTAAGAACCCAATGCCCACTTTAGCCCCTTCAAGACTCATATATACCAGTCTAGGTAGTGCCCAGGTGAGCAACGAGCTTCTTATTCCAATCCTTAACTAACTTTGGTTGTTCAAATCATATGCAACACGACTTCACCAACCTGCACTCAGTACTGAATGAAAGAGTGTAGTTAAACCGGTTGATTCGTTTCCTCTCTTGAAGGCCAGAGAGAGCACTACTAACTGATTTATATAGACAACTATTCTTACCCCTTTTCCTATTTAGAAGCCTCCTGCCGCCTAGCTAATACTAACCCTACCCCTCTAGTTTGAATCCTTAAACGCCTGATACGGCTTTAATAATGCTGTTAAGGCCGTTTTACTATAATTGTATCAGAGAGGGTATCAGAGGGCTGTTCGTCTCGGCACTTCAATACTCAGTAGGACTTGGGGTTGAATTCAAACATAGTGTCTTATAGAAACCTAACTTCAACCCAAGACCACGGACCCAACCAGACGAGGGTGATCAAAGCAAGACCAACACTAGTATGCATGCTAATGCTCCAGCTAAATGACAAGAGTTACGCCCGACAACACATGAGTCCGTCATCTCTTCCAGCAAATGACAATACGGTTTTCGAGTGAATCGAGTCCATACTTTGTCCTCGACCAGGTCTACCGTGAGACCCCGGCGAGTCCGACGCGCTTGCAGTCCTCAACCCCACTCCCCTCAGCAAAGGATTATGTGATGTGTCATCCTTCTGAAGCTTCCCAACGCGCTCGGTTCAGGACAGCTCGCACATCCAAACACGCGGCTCAACTACGTCCCTGTAGCCTGAGCCACTTCACTGTAGACTGCGCACACTACGTTCGAACTACCGCGGGCCTACACATCCATCCCTCTTCGACCTCCACCCCCATAAACCCTCGGGCATGGGACTCTATGCTGGCAGAACCTCGTCCACCTGAAGGTCGTTACCCAGAAAAGCAGTTCAGACGCGTATTAGGGGTATCTCAAAGATCTGCAACGAAACGGGACAGCGCAGCAGTTGACGACCGGACCCCAGCTGGCAGCGACGAGCCAACTATCTCGCATCGCAGCTGCCACTCGGATGGAAAGACAACGAGCAGGAGCTTAATTTCACCGAAGCGTTCTCCTGGAATAATAAGAGAAGCTATGTTGCATCCATATTCGTATGAACAAGTATCTTCTAGAGACGTTACAGTGCTGACGCAGTGACTGACGCCAATGGTGTATAGAATCATAAACTAGAAGTATAGGGTCCGCAGGGGTACGGAGCACTAGAAAGTCTACATATTGCTCGGGGTTAACTGCTACCTACCGCTTCCGAACTAGAGACTGGCGAAGGTGGTGCAGAACCCGTTGAATGCGGCTAAGAGGGATCGTCGTGAATCGCAAGCTTGTTCTCTGCTGTTGCCGAGGGGCTGGCATGCTGAGACTTTCTAGTCCTAGCATAGAGGACTTTGAGCTCATATCTGGCCCCGAGATAACTCTCTTCAAGACTTGTCCTCTACACTGTCAAAGTTTGCGCTTCTATAGTTGAAATCGTGGTATATTTTTGAATCTATAATATGTGCCAGGATCGACCTCGCGACTTCTTATGGTATTTCCGAGGCTTTTGCCCTCCTTGCTCCGCCCTCTTATGCTGCTTGCGTGCCTTTCCAACCATGATTGGACTCTGCTCCCACTCTCCGCCAGAGGGGAAAAAAGACATCTTCATCGGCCCAGATGTCGCCATTCGCCCAGGGGTTTGGGAACATATCCCCGAGTTGGGTGTGGTATTCTGAGATTCCAGGCCCTGATCGGGAGCACTTCCAGTCGCATTTGATGTATTTTGTAATCTCCAGTTCGAAGAAATCTCAGCTTTGGTTGAAGTTGAATTGGCAAGTCGAGTAGTGGGATGTAACTTTGACGGCCCGTCAATCCCATAAACTACGACTTTTGCGGGAGTTTCTGAAAGCCTCTGGGGGACTGGACTTCTGAGCTCGGAAATTGATATCTTTCGCCATCCATTGGCTTTCTTGCTGTCTGGTAGACTCCTATGGGGAGGAGTGTTCTGGGGCGCTTGGGTAGATGGGGATCGAACCGAGACTTTTCGCAGTGCAATGAACTTGCTGTCAGAGAGACTCCCCGCCTTCTCTGAGGTTGAACGGGCAGGCTGAGTAGAAATGCCCAAGCTCAAAAGGTCGTCCACTTCTTCAACCCGAACATGCCAAGAGGCAGCTGGAGGCTTTGCCAAAGCTGGGCGGCTGGACCCGGGGAGAGTCATAGCGGGCCGTGTATGAGGCGTGCTATCCGGGGACTTTCCCGCCCTGGTTGAGGGGGATGATTCGCCACGTGAGCCTTGCGTTCCGCTGGACCTAGGACTGTTGCTCGACCCCCCACCCTTCCAACCTCCACTGGTCTTAACGTCCGTCTTTTCCGCCTGGTTCGCCGTAGTCCCTTTGAGTTCTGGGAGGTCTGCACCACCAATTTTCGTCTTCCCAATGAGATTGTCCATTTTCGTGCTTGGATCGTTCGAGACTTGGAGAGAAGACTGGTTCGCTGTGATTGCTGGAGCATCCAACAAGGCTTTGCGGGCCCGCTTGGCCGCTGATCTCCTCTTGTTCTCCGCCATCTTGGCCTTCTTCTTGGTCCTTATCCAATCAAAACGTCTCTCCCTCGTGCACATTTCCCTTTCCCAAGCTGCTCTTTCCTCTTCTCGCGTGAGAAACATTGTGCCATCTAGAATCCGAGCGAGTCTGGCTGCCGCGTTTTTACGCTTTTGCCGGTGTGACCGCTTTTCCTGCCATGGCTCCCTTGGCGGATTTAACGGCTCTGATGGCTCTGACGGCTCTGGCTGATCTAACAGCTTTGACTGCCTTGACTGCCTTGAATGCATGTATCTAGCCAGGCTCGGGCGGCATATGCAGGGGATCGACCCCGTCTTGACGACGACGGCCAGTACATGCGGGACGATTGGAATCAGACATGGCGGGCTGCTGATCGGTCTGAGAAGGCTCGTGGCCATGAACAAGACAGGCAATCTGATCATGGTTCGGATGGGTGAGGCATCGCGCGATGCCGTTTGAGAATTTGCGATGCGTTCAGCCACCTTCCACAACAGTGGACGTTGGATGGGATGAAAATGTAAGGATGCTGCAGGACCCCTTGTCCTTGCACGAGACCCCCGCCTGCTGACATAATAGAGCGGGGGGTCTAGTGTAGTTTGAGCCTCCTCCACGAGTTCTCCCACGTTTGCCATCTTCCCTCCTCCTCCAATAATCTACCTACTGTTCTTCAACAATGTGTCACATCTCGTGTTCCACGCGTGCTTCACGACAACCCTGGAGTGTTTCTGCAGGCTGACATCGTCAAGCTACGTGGAAAGCAGGGCAGCCCAAGCATTGTGGGCTCGCGCATAGCAGGATGAAAAGACTTGCGCAATCTCAAATCTCAAATCTCATTTCGAGATTCCGGGTTCGATCTCAATGAGATGGTGAGTCTCTCCAGCATCGCCAAAATGTCCCGAGATCGATCCTGCAGACTTGTCGAACCGAGGCTCCGGGGACAAGACGCCCTATCGGCGTCGAATCCAGAGACGCGCTCGCTTTCGCTTGCCCCTGTCGATATCGCCTGCAGCCTCTTTCATTGGCTGTATTTTGGCATTTCTGACCTCGCGCTCCTGAGAGGTCCGCCCCCTGTCTTCACCGTGGCGTTTGGTCTTTTTTTCACAGGACGTTTGCTCCGGAGGGCCTCACGGGTGCGGAAAGAGGCATGTTGGGGACCCACCCGGCTACGGCCGAGCAGTCTTCTTTCGTTCGAAGACAGGCCTTGGATCTTGAACTAGGCATCTCGTCGTTGATACTTAAGATGCAGCTCGCCAAAACTCATCATGAGTGTCTGGTCGAGTCTGAATAGCCGGCGCGCATGCACTGGGCGATCACCAACGGCCCACCTCTTTCGAAAGACCCACGATGGCCTCGGACAAGGCGAAACCTCTCTGCCTTCACCAGCGCCAAGCCATTCAAAATGGCGAGTCGACAGAATCCCCAGATGGCACCTCAGGGCCGTGCTCGCGGTGCAAGGCTGATACCCACCGGGCACTCATCTACCGACTCAAGCTCATCGCAGGCCTACTGGCCCCCTTCGCCCTCCAGGCCCTCGACGTCACTATCATCGCGAGTGCCCTACCCTTCATCGCCATCGATTTCAACGAGGTCGCCGAGCTCAACTGGATCGTTTCCGCCTTCAACCTCACCAGCGCCGCCTTCATCCCGTTCTGGGGACAGATGGCTGACATCTTCGGACGCCACGCCTCCCTCCAGGCCGTCCTGCTTCTCATGACCCTCGGCAGCGCCCTCTGTACCGGGGCGCCCACGAACTCCTTCCCCGCGCTGCTGCTGGGCCGCGGCTTTCAGGGGGTAGCGTGCGCAGGCATTAGCGTTCTGGTCAGGGTCATCATCTCCGACAAGGTCAGTCTGCAGGAGAACGCCAAGAACTGGTCGTTCTTCGCGCTGACCGGCGGATGCTCGTACGCTATCGGACCCGTGATAGGCGGGTATCTGACAAGTGCGAGCTGGCGCTGGTGTTTCGCCATCAACCTGCCGATTTGTGTGCTGGGAATCATGGTTGTGTTCTTCGTGCTCCGGAGGGAGCTGGTTGGCCCGCAGCCGCTGGTGGGCGTGGATGAGGACGTTACGACGGCTGGGAGTGAGAAGAAGGGGCCGACTGTGCTGAAGCGGCTGATGACGATCGATGTTGGTGGCCAGTTGCTGTTCTTGTTTGGGTTCGGGCTGATCATTCTCGCCTTTACGTGGGCGGGCGATACGTATGCGTGGAACTCTTATGAGGTGCTGATACCGCTTATCCTGGGTGTCTTGATTGCACTGGCTTGGTTGGGTTATGAGTACCTGATGGCACCGCATCGCGCTCTGGGAAGGAGGTTCACCTCACAGAAACCCATGATCCCGTGGCACTTCATCAAGAACCGCAACGTCGGCCTGCTCTTCTACATCAACTTCTCCACGGGCATGGCAATTTACAGTGTAAGTCAACGTTTTGCCCGCAACTCCTCGGAGAGAGATCTCGCTGACACTGACCCTAGGTCCTCTACTACGTTGACCTCTACTTTACTCTCATCCTGGGCTACTCCGCCTCTAAAGCCGGAGTGCAGCTCCTCTACTACACGCCCGGCATCGCCACCGGCGTCTACCTCGCCATGCTCTTTTGCAATGTCTGGCCGCGCAGCACCTTTCTGCCGCTCTTCCTCGGCTCGACCATCGAAGCCCTCGGCATCGGTCTGCTCGCATGGGCCATGTCAACGGGTCACGTCGCGTCAATCTACGGAATGGTTGCGTTCTCGGGTGTGGGAACCGGGCTGCGGTTTATGCCGGGTACCTTGCATGCGGTGGGCTTCTTCCCGGAGAGCATCGCGAGTATCGTTTCGCTCATGGGAATTGCGATGCCTTTTGGTGGTGCGCTGGCGCTGACGATCATGTCGACGGTATACAACAATCTTGCGGCGGAGGACCCCAAGATGGCGATGGTGTGGGCTTTTGTGGCTATTTGCCCGTTTATGGGGGTTTGTATCCTCTGTGCGGCGTGCCTGGGGAACGTGGGCATTGTGAAGCCGAAGTCGGGGGAAGAAGGGGAGGAGCAGAAGCATGAGGTTACGAATGGGAGCTACCTGCTTGCGTTGTTGAGAGGGAGACGTGGCAAGACGGGCGGTGATGGGGATTGGGGCCAGGAACAGGACGAGGCGCACGAATTGGCTGATGGGAAGAGGTCGGATGAAGTGCCTATCTCGGGCGCTTAAATCAGGGGAGAAGAGGACTCGAGATGGGTTGCCGAGCTGAGATCTACTAGGGAGGGGAACTTGACTCTAGAACTCATAAGCCGCTCCAGAATTATTTCTTGAAGATAGCAAAGATATCTGAACGGCTCAACTCGGGGAGGAAAAGAAGACACAACGTCTGGTTCGTACGGGTGCTTGCTCTAAAGTGCAATTATCCTAGTTGAAGTCGTCGTCAGGGATCCTTGCGGCAGCCCCCAACGGACCTCGGCTCAACGACGTTGCCCTGCCCCTCCTCCTCACTCTCCCGCGCACTCCCACCTAGTTGGACCCCGAGCACTACGCACCGCAGACCTCAATGAGTTCTATTCTCTGCTTCCGTACCGGAAGCCGTCAAGTATCTGGATCGGTCCCTGGACCAGTCACGGCTACAATCCCAGCAGCACGGCCCAGATCGTATGGCGTAGCGGCACACTCGTCACAACAACGGCTTTCACATCGCGTGCTTCACTCACAACACACAAATACACCCCCGAAACCGCATGTGCGCCCAAAACCAAGACACAGAACACCCGTCATGTCCCACAACAGCGCCATAGCCCGCCGTTCCTCATCACACGCCCCCGAGC
>MUZH01003376.1:0-12854 GCA_003012965.1 Juglanconis oblonga
GAGCAGTTTTCTCCAGCAAGGGATCCCTCGTGTACATCACCTGATTACATCTAATTTGGAGGGATAGCTAGCAGCTATAGCGGGTGCAGTCTTTTATTTCTCCTTTAAAAAGAGGCGCTGGTTTTTTCTTCATCGTCGTGTGTTATTATATGGCTAGGGCAGTAATATGCAGTACCGGTGATTTTACAAAGTGAACATCTGTTGTGATATGTATGACGAGATTGTCGTAATATATGTACAACAGCATATAGGACCAAGCTGCTAGATCTCATCGTGTTGTGCATTATAGATAGATTAACTCATAAACTCCGTAGCCATGAAAAGCATTCAACTAGGACGGGTAACCAATGTATTCGTTCATCTTCCTTCTTCCTTCTTCCTTCTTCCTTCTCCCGTCATGGCACCATGGTCATACATCAACATGCCGAGCCCAGCAGGACAAAGAAAGTACCCCCTCTTTCATGCTTACTCAGAAAAACGTCCTTAAACAGCTGCCACAAATCCCAACTTGGCAAACAACGTATCCATCGCAACCCACTGCCGCCCACACTTGTCCAGATATCGATCCACCACGCCCTTGACCGTACCGAACCGCGTGCGGTTGTGCTCCGCCAGCGCGAGGATCTTGTCCTTGGCCTCGGCAGCCTCGGCGTCCGCCTTGGTGCGCGCCTTGTCGACATCGAACAGGCTCGCAAAATACACGAGCTGGTTGTAGATGTCCCGCTCCGAGACCTCGTAGCGCATGCGGCCGAGACAGTCCCTCGCGAGACCCTTGGGCCCTAGACACCGGCTGCCGTAGACGCTCATCTGCCGCGTGCGGTTACCGCAGCTGCTGTCGTCGCACACCAGCCAGCCCTCGTAGTATCTGGCCGTGGTGAGACGGATGGCGCGCTCGACCTGCGCGACGACGGAGAGGGTTGACATGGCTGTGCCGCACGAGGCGCAGGTCACGCCGGTGGGGGTCACGCGGTCCGGGTTGGCGAGGAGGCCCTCGAAGGACGAGGTGGTCTTGCATGAGCGGCAGCGCAGCTGCAGCCGGGCGCAGTCGCGGAAGCGCACGTCGTCGGGGATCTGGGACTCAAGAGGGTGGATCTCGAGGTCGTTGCCGTTGCCGTTGGAGGAATGGTTGGCGTTATTGGCGTAGCGCCGGATGTCGAGACCAAGACACTCAGCCAGCTGCGAGGTGGAAGTGCCCTCAATGTTGGCGCAGAGACGCTCGACCGGCGGGAAGATCTGCTTGCCGATGTACCACTCCACATCTGGAGCCAACCCCGAGTCGCCCTTGAGGACGTCCTGGGGCGTATAGGCGCGCTTGGCGAATGAGTCAGAGCCCTTGCTGTCGCCGGTGATGATGTACGAGATGACATCGCCCTTCCTCACCGTCTTTCCGCGAGCCAGCTCTCGCAGAGCCACCTGGACTTGGGGCATGGAGTCTGCGTTGGGGTACTCCTTGGGCGCCTTTCCGAGCTGCGTGAAGATAATGTACTTTTGCACCTGGATCTTGTGCTCACGCATCTTGCCCGCAACCTCCCGCAGGTAGTCGTGGATGCGCTGGAGAGACACTTCGGTGTCATCACCCGACAGGATCTCGTTCAACAGTCGGCTAGAGATCTCCTTGGACAGGCCACAGTACTCTCGGCGCTTCATGTCCAGACCCTTGACCTCCATCTTCTCGATGAATTTGCCGTCCGACTCGATGAGGTTGATAGCCGCATACTTCTTCTTGGCTTGGAGGAGGATCCGTCGGAAGACATTGTCGATGTCGATCTCCAGCAGTCTGTACCGCTCATTGACTGCATTTTTGAAGTCCTGGCCAACCTTGAAGGCGTCCTGCACATTGTCCACATTGGCGTTGATCATGACGGAGTCAGTGTCACCGTAGATGACCTGGAGCGACTTGCTCTCTGCCAGCTCCTTCGTGCTGCGCAGAATCTCACGACCCTTGTACGTGGTCAAGACGGCCAGGGGACGAGCGTAGAACCGCGACTTGGGGTAGCCCAAGCATCCGTACATGGAGTTGGCCGTCAGTTTCAGGGCCAGCTGCTTGATGTCCCACGTCGCCAGCTCCTCGGTCGTTGCGTTCTTGGCTTTCATGAGGTTCTTCACTTGTCGACGGCGGCTGACGAGGGTGGCAATGAGCTTGGGCAGGATCCCCTGATCCTGGTCTGTGGGCACTTCTGGCACGGCCTCTTCGTCTTCGGACTGTTGTTGGCTCAGTCAGCACGGTCTTGCCACCCTCTGAAAGGGGGTTAGACTTACGAGAGATGTCCGGTCCACTGTGGTGAAGCAGATGTTGAACTCCTGAATGATGGACGGGTATAGCGAGTTGAAGTCCATGACCAGGACGAACTTGTCATAAAGACCCTTCTCGGGCTCGAAAACGAGACCACCCTTGTACTTGTCCTTCTTCTTGCCGTCGCCCGCTTCGTCGTCGGCATTCTCCGCCTCAGCACGCTGCCGGCCCTGGAAGGTCTGCTTGTCAGGGCAGATGTACTTGTTGCGGTGGAACTCATGCAGCAGAATATACTCGTTTCTCTCGGCACGAGTTCCGGTCAGAGTCCTCGCCCAAGAGTTACCAGCCAGGTTGGTCAGGACCTTGGTCAGCGGCAGGAGCTGCACCTTGAGCGCCAGTGCCGTGATGAAGTAGGTGTCGGTCTCCACGTGAGAGACGTAGTCCATGAGGCCATCCTTGGTGTTGGCCCAGGATTTCAGGGCCGCCTCGTTGTCCACGTCTCGTCGCTTGTTGTCGCCGGAGAGGTAGAGACTACACATCTCCGTCAAGCTCCAGGTAGAACACTTGTACATGGCCGACTTGCCGGCATCGTTGGCGAGGTCGCAGAGAAGACGGCCAGCAAGGATCTGGCGCTCCGCAAAGACGTTACCACCCGTCTTTCCGATCGATGATGGCCATTGGGATCGCCTGAGCCGTCCAAGACGGGACCACTGGTGAACCTTCTTTTCGTGCAACCGGTTCAGCAGGACAGAATAGTCCACACCTTCCAGCTGGTGGCCAAGGATCACGTCAGGGTCGACGACATCCACCTGCGCAAGGAAGAATGCAAGCATCTCCGTCTCTTGCTTCATGGTCTTGATGAGTCCCATCTTCCGGTTCCGGGCCGCTTGCTCAAAGCCCATTGGGAATGCGCCGCCGCCATTGGGCCTGATGAGCGTGAACGTCCTGCACGGAAGCTTGTCTGCCGGCGTGGTGTCGGCCAGAGAGACATTTTCGTATATTCTAGCGCTGAGGGAGAGGATTTCCTGCTTGTTCTCTTTGGCATTGAACGTCGTCCGCATGGCCAGACTCATGAGCGTCAACGGGGGAGCGTCAAGGTTGTCCGACTCGCTCACGGCAGAAACCATGTTAGGGTGTTCTACGAGCACCTCGAGTCTGCAATGTGACGCGTTCTTCAGCGTGCCGAAATCGGCATCTTCGATCTTCAGCCAACAAGGACCCATGATGTTCTTCCACAGAACAAACTGTTCGAACAGAGCCGTGTTGGTGCCAAAGACATGCGAGAATGTCTCGCCCGTTGCCGACGAATTAAGCTGAGGTTCTACGGCGTTGTTAGCGAGAGCTTCCGAGACCTTCAGAGGGTTACTTACTGGTATATGGGTAGAGAAGCTTCATGTACTGCCCTTCCTTTGGTATATCCGGCAGCTCGAAAGCATATTTCCTCTTGCACCCCTTGATCTTGAACATGCCGACGTTCATCTTTGTCATGAGAGCATCAATCTCCGTGTAGACGTCCATCATGCCGACCTCTTCCGACGTCTCTTCGCGGTCTACCACGCGGTGCTGACGGGGTAGGAAATACAGCTTCCGCAGAATGTTGTCGACCTTTACGAAGCAACTGACATACGACTTGGTCTTCTTGTTCAAGACTTTGCCAAACAGGCACAGACTTCCGTTGACCTCGGTGTAGTCAGTCCAGAACATGTTGAGACTGCCGTCCTCTTCGATCGCATCCTTGTAGTCGATTTTGTTGATTCCTCTTGGCTGTTCCGAAGAAGAGCTGCTGACGACGTTCAGCCTTGAGTTGATGTCGTTCCAGGCCGATGAATCCACCGCAGGCTCCGGCCCACGCTGAGGCGGAGATGAGTTCGCGGGTGACGGGTACGAATCGATCTTGACCAGTTTCTTGGGAACCCTGGACGCAGACAGGTTGACACTGGCAGCGGTGATGGCACCGGCATGAGCAACCTCCATCATGGCATCGTCCTCGTCTTCGTCATCATCAGCGCCCGCCTTCAATCTCGACATGCGCTCGGCCACCTTGACTGTGGGGGATGAGGGGGCCGGGGCCGGGTCGCTCGTCGGGATATTGTCATTCGCGGGTAAGGGAGCCGGCAGGAGGTTGTCGTCATCCATGGGCATAAAGGAATCGTCGTCATGGCCAGTGAAGGTATTATCCTCAACGGTTGCGGTGGGTAGGACGTCGTCACTAAGTCTGGCCTTCTTGGGCGCAGGTCGTCGGGTTTCGGGAGCTGGTGATGGAACACGCGCTCGACGTCTCTCTGCGGACCGGTCTCTCTTCTTTGACGGACGCGGTACAGCGGCCGGTATGTTCTGGTCGACCTCTCCTAGGAGGCTAGCCAGGAATTGGTCGTCCTCTTCCGTCTTTACGACCTAGAAATTTTGTCAGCATCAGGGCCCAGCGCCTCCGGAGTATCCAATCCTCGTACCTTGGCCTTGGGCTGAGCCTTGACGCCACCTCTCGTGAAGAATTGACTGATGTCTCGGTCCGTGGCATCCCGCTTTGCCTGGTCCTCGTCACGCTGCTTCTTGGCTGTTTCTCCGGGGTAAGAAGACGGTCCAACGCGTTCGGGGGTCCGTGACACTCACAGGTCTTGCTGCTCTTACCCCGGGCCGGCATGTCCTCCTCGCTGTCCGACTCGTACACAGGGACGCGATCCCAATCCTCGCGGCCATCGTCGGCATAGCCCTCGCCGTTGTCGTCGACGACGAAATCATCCTGGTTCAGACGGTCTCGCACAATCGTCTTGTAGCGGTCTTCGTCGACTTCCTCGTACAGGTCCTGGACATCCTTGACCTCGTACGTGTCGAAGGTCTTCTTGCCAGACTTGCGCAGAGCAGCGAGCTCCGCCAACCTGGCGCGCCTGTCGGCCTTTGGCATGGTGGGCTGACGACCGTACACGAGATCCTTTGGAGGGTTCGAGATGCCAATTGACCCGGAAGTTAAGGAAACAAAGTCGATGGGAGGTCGGTGTGCATATTTCGTGGGTGTTGTTTTGGGTAGGATCCAGTGCCCGTAAGGGAATACAACGTGAACCGATTTAAAGTGGCAGGGGTGAGACGCGCCGGTACGCGACTGCAGACGCGTGCCCCCCATCTTAGTGGGTCCTTGTGTGACCGCTAGGAAACGGTGGACGCATCATGCGCCGCAAGACGGTAAGCTCGGCAAAACGGTCCGGCAAGCCCGTCGACAGGGATCCAGCAGGACGACTTTTTTTCTTCCTAATTCGAACCTCAACTTGCGACGCAAAGATCACAACCTCACAATATGCGCCCAAGATTTGAACCATCCAACCATGTTCGTCTGCAGAGCTTGCGCAAGGAAGACATCGACCAATTTCTTACGCCGACTACCTACTGCCGAGAGTCGACTGGCAGCGCCCTCGAGAACCTCTGCGACAAGCTCGATACGACGGCAGGACTTCCAGGATGACTGGGGTGAACTGGAAGCTGTCGCGGAGAAGGAGTCTATTACCCACGAAGACAGGGCGGCTACGAAGCAGAAGGTGCTCGAGAGGCTGAAGTGGGCAACCAAGAAGGAACTACAATACACCACGGACCCTTACCACATTGCCGACAATGTGGTCAAGAAGCTGGCGGAGAAGGACTTCGAGAAGGCGCTGATGTTGACCCGGCAGGCCAGCAAGGACAAGCAGGTCGTTGTCAGTTGGAACCACCTGATAGAGTATCAGTTAAAGAACCAGATGCTGCATACTGCTATCAAGCTGTACAATGAAGTCCGTTCCTCCAGTCTCGCCCGCTCTCTCCTCGCGATCCCCCGTTCCCCTCCCCTCGTGATCATGCTCGGACGCTGACCTCCCTCCCCCTCCCAGATGAAAAAGCGCGCACAGCTACCCAATGCGCAGACCTACACCATCATATTCAAAGGCTGCGCCGAGTCTAAACACCCCAGGCAAGCCGTTGGCGAAGCCCTCAAGATCTACAATGCCATGTTGGCAAGCAGCCGGCTCAAGCCCAACACGATCCATCTCAACGCCGTGCTGGATCTGTGCGCATGCGCTCAGGAGATCGAATCCATGTTCGTCGTGCTGCGGTCGGCGAACGGCATCCGCGCGCCCAACAACCTGACATATACCATCATCCTCAACGCCCTGCGGCATCAGCGTTCGAATCAGGTGAACCCCAACGAGGACGAGAAGGAGCAAGACGCGGCTGTGAAGGCTAGCATAGCCACTACTGTATCACGTGCGAAGCTCGTCTGGGATGAAGTGATCACTCGATGGAAGAAGGGCGAGATAATCATGGATGAGGAGCTCATGTGCGCGATGGGTCGAATCCTGCTTCTCGGGGGCGCAGGAGAAACAGATGCTGTTCTCGGCGTGGTAGGCGAGGTCTTGGGGATAACCAAGCTTCGAGACGGAGAGTCCGGTTTCATCAATCCAGACGCGCAGAAGGCAGGACGATCAGAGCGGCCAGAGCAGTCGAAGCGGCCAGGAAAACCCAAGCGTATCGAAAAGGCGGAGCAGTTCGAGGCTTCTGATCGCGGCGAGGACTTTGCTTCCACGCAGCCCAAAGAGACACCCCCCACGCAACTGTTGCGTGGCCCTAACACTCCGACGGGGCCCATGGCTATGGCTGCCATGGCCGGCAACAACACGCTCTCGCTCGTCATGCGCGCCCTCGCCCTCGCCAAACGTACCAAACTCGCAGCACGGTACTGGGACTACTTCATCCAATCCCACAACATCGTGCCGGACCGGCGCAACTACCGCGACTACCTCGACTGCCTATCAACAGGCGCGGCGAGCGGGAAAGCCGCCCGCGTGCTGGTCACCATACCGAGCAACATCGTAGACGGCAACCTATACCGCCGCGGTCTCTTACTCTGCCACTTCGACGCATTCAACGACAATGCCTTTGAGAATGCAACTCTCATCCACAATGCCATGGTGAAAACACTGCGTGTCCCCGACCCGAGGTGCATGAGGCTGTACCTGCAGGTGGCGATGAGCAGCTACCGCAAGTTCGTGGACAAGAACAAGTTTCCCAACGAGGAGTACGGGCGCAGGGCGCACGGGGTGCAGATGTTCACGGCGCTGGAGGGGGTGTGGGAGCCGCTGCGGCGGGCAACCAACGACCTGAGCTACTCGGACGCGGCGACATTATCTGACTCGCCCAGGGAGGCGTGGCAGCGCATGTCTGGGCCGCGCGAGGAGATTCTCGAGGTAGCGAGGAAATTCCTAGCGGCGAGTGACAAGATCCTTGCCCAGAGCCTCATCCCGAAGACGGATCCGAACTTCAGGGTCGCGGTGACCCGTCGGAAGATCATGAGTAATTTCATCGAAAGGTGGACGCAAAAGAACAATCTGTACTCTGGACGCGGGAAGGACAGGCAGCCAAGAGTCAAGAAGAGTCAACAAGAGGATGAAGATGTGTTCGCGGCGGCAGCTTGATATTTTCGGCCTGTATCAACCCGCCTTGGGAGAGAGAACAACGTGTCTGTGCAGGAGACAAGACCAGCTACCTATCCTATACCCTTTCGCCTCTCCCACCGGAATTCCAATCTGACCTTTCCGGCGAACAATAATGCTACTGGTCTATCAGACGTGCAGGGAAAGCTGCAGCTCGCAGCAGTATTAAGAATACTCGAGAACCCCAGCTCCTAGAGCACGCTTCCTGACCCATCCTCCTAGAGACTTTGGCAGATTCGGGATCGATGACCAACATCACGATCACTTGGAGACAGCGTTGCCAACCTTGCCTCCCAATCGTTCTGCCATGTCTACATCCTCCGAGAGAACACTGATTAGATCCTCTATCTGCTCTTCCTCGGCTTCAGTGATGGTCTCCTCCCTATGCTCAAGGAAGCCCATCAGCTCAGACCCCGCACCGTTGTGGACTTCAGACCGAGGCAGCTGCGCAGGCTCGACGTGGGTACCATAAAAGTCATCAATAAAGTCGTAGTCCTCTTCGGCCGAGTCCTTCCAGTCGAGCCGCTCAACTTGCCCAGCTCCATTGCGCACCTTGTCTAGAAGCGCAACGTCCTCCTGAAGGAATCCGGCAACCCCATGTCGGATGAAGGCCTTGTATCTCTCGCGGCGTTCAAGTTGCTCCGGGTTCAGCTTTAACTGCACCACATGGGTCTCTGTCCCAAACTCTCGAATGCAGCCCATGTCGTAATTCCAGTGCTCGTCGTCACGGGAGGTCCAGACATCAACGTGGTATCCCATCGAGATGATGTTGCGGATGGCTGACATCAGCCTCTCGTCCTCCTCGGACAAGTCTCTGCTCTTCGTCGGAGGTGGCCTGGAAGCCTGGAGACCATCCGTGAAGGCAATAAAAGCCCACTCCACGCAGTAATTCTCCTCAATCTCGATGCGTCTGGGTCCATCGGAATGTGGGTAGACTGTGAATGTCTGTTTGGTTCGGGGATTGGTCCAAGGGACTTCGCCGGTCCAAAGGACGATGTTGCTGCAGGGACGATGATCAGACAGCATATTGCGGAGGGCAAAGTGGGAGAGGGCGCAAGTAGCGTCTGCGAAGACCTTCTTGTGCTCTGGCTGCCAGGGACTGCCCTTATAGTAAAGGGTGCAATGGATGCGCCACGGCTCGAGAGGCTCCGTGTCAGCTGTGGCATTTGCAGTGGCCACTGTGGATGTGGGCTTCTTCTCGGTGCTGGCTGCAGGCACCGGTGAATTGGGTTTCTTCGCCTCAGCAGTGGAAGCGGCGGCCATCACAGGTGACCTTGGCTTCGTCTCGCTAGTCATCGCCGTCTGTATTCGAACGAATTTCTCGTGAGTATTGCTCTCATCCTTGGGCTTGGGGTCTGAAGCTGGGCCAGTCAGTGTTTTGGCAGGAATGCAAGAGGCTCTTGTTTGGAAACCATACCTGCGTCGACCAATGGTCTCTCCGTGGCATCGCCGAATATGGGCATCCGTTGCAGTTCTGGCTGGAAAGAGGCGAGTTCCAGCCTGGGAAGAGGAGCCCGGAATGCCTGGCTCGGTAGCGCAGCGGACGGAGACAGACCATGGGTTGCATGCTGGGATGGCGAGGACCCAAATAAGCGGGAGCGCTTGAGAGTGGAAGGTAGAGAGGTAGGGCTCGAGGGTTTTGGGATCTGCGAAGACCTTCCTCGAAGCGAATTGTACCATTTTTGCTTAGCGGGAGGCCCGACCGGGCTGGAACCGGCGCTCACAGTCATCGTTGGAGCAGTAGGCTTCAGGTTGGTGGTGGTATCGAGAGCCCGGCGACCTTTGAAAGATCCTCTGATAGAGCGGATGGCCTCCAGAGAACGACGCCCCAGTGTGCGACCAACAGAGCCATGGGCGTAAGAGGGCATGCTCTTGTTGGATCCGGGGGTGGCATTCTCGCCTCCAGGGCAAGCCGAGCAGCGCACCCTGGCTGGAGGGGTAAGCGGAGTCGACGACATGTTCATGAGTGTTGTTCCTAAAGAAAGCTTATGCATACGGTGTGTTGAAAATCAGTATGCGTGGTGTGCAAAATTGCTAGCGGGTGATTCTCGTGGCTGAACGATGCCGTGGACGAGAAAAGCCGTGACCAAAAGTGGAATGCAGTGATGTTGAACAAGACAAAACAAAGCCAGGACACGGTGTTGTTCTCGAGAATGAATCTACAAGAGCAAGTAAGAGACCGGAGGCCATTCTTTCCACGAAGGCTCGGGCCTTCTCCAGAAGGAAGTTGCATCGCGCCCACCCGTGGGCAAGCAGGAGCACATGCGCCTCACCCAAAGGCTGTGTTTGAAAGGACAAGGTAGAAGCATGAGGTCTACTCGTCCTTCGTGAGCTGACGTAACAGAGCAAGGCCGAGCAAGGCCGAGCAAGGCGTGCAGACCCAGGCAGTACTAGCCACCAACGAGGATCCCGCTACCAACTGAAGGCCACCCGCACCCACGTCACGACACCATCACCACACACATACACACGGCATGGCCAAAGATCAGGATATTCCAAAAAGCCCGAGGCCCTTCATCCTCGCTGCATTCATCTCTTGACCCGTCTTCTTCCATAGCACTTTCTCGAAGTGATATATCCATGAGGAGTCGCGAGTGTGTGGCCCTTCCAAATCAAAACAGCCGCCACCCTCAAAAGCCCACCTCTTGGCAGCTCCGTGATCGTCAAATAATTGCGCAGTTGGTCATGGTCTGGTGGAGACATACCCGGGTGTGTGTCCTGGCTGTCGTGAGCACGGACCTGGTTGGTCGCGACAGCACGCTGCTTTCCCCTCTACTCCTAGGCGACAACTCCTGGGCGACAACTCCAAGATCTGGCCAGAGACATCCATCTGTTTGATCCAGACTCACCCATTCGGCAGTACGTCAACTCCTCGTCTATGCAGTGTCCAAAGGGGTATCATGTTCAAAATAGACATCTCTGTCGAAGAAGCGCAGCAGCGGTTGTGCCCACCTCGCTACTCGTCCTTCTCGAAGGCGTCGTTGAGATATCCAACGAAGCTTTCCCTCATCCTCGCTGCGGTCATGTTCCCGACCGCTTCCAGCCCGATGCCGCCTCTATTCATGTTCATGAACGCCCGCCGATGCCTCTGCAGTTGCGGTAGGCCGACCTTTCTGCCGGGGAGTTCGACCATCAGTACGTCTCCTCCCGCATCCTCACCACGTGATATCCTGATCTCGCCACCACCCTCTTCGGACTGTTGTTCCAATAACGTCTTAACAATGTCCTGTGTCTCCTTGTCCAGGACATACAGGTAATCGCCGCCCGCATCCCTGCTCCTCTGTACCGCTGCCTGATTGGGCTTGATAACCTTCCTCCCCTCGCCCGCAATAGCCTCCCACATATCACCAAACACCTTCCGTGCCCGTGTCTCATCGTCATCCCATATCAACGTGAACAGCGGGCTGTCCCACCGGCTCATGGGGTTTGGCTCCTCATACCGGAACACCAAATTCTCCCAGTTTCCCGGTTCGTATGCTCCTTCAGCCGCCTCATCGTCACCACTGACATCCCCGCCCGCCCTGAGCCTCACCTCGCGCCGTCGCAGTCTCTCCTCGTTCACAGCCTTGGCTGTGTCCACCGCACACCCCACCTGCAGCAGCACGTTCGGCGTGCTCAGGTTCTTGGCCTCGGTGTACAGCTGGTACCGCCAGCCTTTGATATAGTTGAGCCCGTCGAGTATCACAATATCCTTGGCAGATAGCACTCGTTTGACGGCGCTCGACAGCGCGGCGCGGGCGTCCTTCTCCGAGGCGTTGGCAGAGCGGGTGTGTGCGGGGAGCTTTTCGGGGGAGAGGTCGTACACGGTGCGACTGATAGATTGCGTCTGGTCTGAGATGAGGTGCAGGCGGTACTTGGAGGCCGGGGGCTGCGCCTGGATCTTCTCGGCCAGGTAGTCGTGGAGTTGCTTTGCGCGGGTCGATTTGCCTGAGGTGGGCAAACCTGTTACTATTATGAGCTATAGTGGGAGGTCGTGTCAGCCAATGCCAAGCGACTATGACAGACGTCCGCGAGGAAGAACGGGGCGGGACACTCACCGGCATAATCGTGAAGGAGGAAAGCCCCGAAGTTGGGGGCACTTGGCTCGTGGGATTCGTCCAGGTGGTGACAAGCCCGATGTTCGAGCGCATGTCGTCTCCAGAATTTGGAGCCTCACGGCCCTTGTCTTTCGAGTGACAGGGGTCCCCCACCTTGTCCCCACATAAATATCATTGCAAATATTTCAGAAAAGCATGTGAATTTCACGTCATCCCACAACTTTTACACACACTTCACCAGAGGACTGGGCGACTAAGGTTCATCAACGAACCGTCTGAGAATGCGGTATATCCTGTTACGAGGACACTTGGGATAGGCTTGCAGTGTTTCAACCGCAGAAAGACTCTGTACGCGACGTTCATCCAAAGTCGTGGTCAATGGTTTCGCTGAGGGTCAGCATACATACGGTCGACTCCACCGTAAGTGCTATCCTCAGTCATGCCGACTACATTCTTGCTGGGCCACATGATTCTAGTACGGGACATAGGGGATTGCTCTGCTTTCAGAAGGACAGAGGGCTAACAGGCAAAAAGTGCATGGAGGCGGTGCCCGACAGACCTTTCTGCCCAGGCAGGCGATGAGCGGCAGTCCCGGCAGTGACTACCTGACGGTTGCGCATTTGGCATGTTTGATGGGCCCCGATCGCCCTCAGCTCATTTGCCTGTGATCGTCTCGTAGAGCTCGGGAAACGGCAAAACAGACCGGGCGGTTCCCAACCCGGTGCGGCTTCACAAAACCCGCTTTGGCTTTTAGAGATGTATACTATCATGCTGGAAACATTTTCTACGGAGGTAGTATGCTGACGCAGTGTCGACCTTTTCTTTGCTCTCTCCCTTCAGACTACGTTCCTTTGGAACGTGGCCCTCCTGCAAGCGTGGGTACTACGCTGTCTAGCTAGGTGTTTGGACCGTTTGGATCACCACGGACCGCCCCTTAATTCCCATTGTAGCCTCGCAGAACGGCACACAACGGCACATAACGGCGGGGACGCCTTCGACACCTATGTGGCGTGGACCATCCGGAGTCTCGGGGAGATCGGATCGGACAGAGTGAGGCTGATCGTCCAAGGGTTTATCACGAACTCCTCCGTAAGTGCATGTCACAACCAAATGAGGATCCGGGGGGGGGGG
>MUZH01003377.1:0-12859 GCA_003012965.1 Juglanconis oblonga
GGGGGGGCTTGTTTGCTCATGAGCCTCTAGGCACAATTTGATAGTCCGACGGAGGCTCAGTTAAGACAGCTGTGAGCAACATCTACTCATATCAAAGCAAGCCTTTCGAGCCATGTATTGGGTCTCGATGATCAGAATGGAAGCCTCGGCGTTTACAAGCGGACCTATCTTGCGAAAGCCATTACCAGTCGTGGAAACGATCGCCATCAATGTCTCATTCGACGCCCAACATTGTCTTCTAATGCTGCAAATTGGTTTGTACTATTAACTATCTGCATATGGGGCGAGCCGCATTCCGTCCAGTGGAAGGTTATAGCCTGCTCGAATGTTATTCTAAGGGTTGCATACAGCAGAGCCTGACAGGACTAGCTAGGCTCCGGAAATCTCAGGCTTTGGATTTCGTTGAGAATATTTCGAAGACGTAGGCTGCGGGATGAGTGCGGAGGCTTAGATACCTCAGGTAGGCAGGTAGGAAGGAGAGTGATGCGGCATGGTTCCAAAGCGGAAGTACTGCGTACGCAGAGATACAACCATACCCAACATTGGGGTTTCTCAAATTCATGTACTTTGTACTTTGTACTTCGTCTGTATTGAAGTCTCTCTTCATGCACGTTGGTACTCGCGTGCGTGAAGTTGGGAGATATGCAGGCCCAACCGAAGCAACCGTGCTCCATAGGTAGTCTCCTTTCCCGCACTATGCAAGCCTTGTTGAGCCGGCCGTCCTACCAAAGCGCAGACCTTAGGCCCCTCTGGCACAAATTCTCCATGGCGTCTCCTTCTCCCGGTGTCTTGCCGCCATAAGCGGTGTATCACGAGTTGAGGACAGCCTCAAGCTACTTCCTCCGACCATCGCAGAGCAACAACGCATCAACCCACACCTCAAGTTCCTAGACGTTGGCACCGGCTCTGGCATAATCTTGGTCACGCTAGCTAGAATGATCTAGCCTGGTGGCTAAGTCACAGCTACTAACTTGAACGCTTCAATCTTCTCGCAGGCTTGACCTGTCGGCGACATGGGCGGTGTCACTAACATCTCCTTCTAACAAGGCGACGTGACGGGGCGGCTACCGTTTGACGGCGCGGTAGTCGATTTGATCCACTAATCGATACCATTTTTGTGGTCTCCTTGCTTTGCCTTCTTTTTCGCTCGTGGATCCGACTGACCTGATCGCCCGAACAGCGCAGGGCATGGTCAACGTGCTTCGAAAAGGGCGGCTGCACAGCGGCGGATTTAGCTCCGAGCTTGCCCCGGAGAATGGCCTGGACAATATGGCAGCTGTTTGGGAGACTTGGGCCAATGCTGACGGCGCCATCTTGGAAATGATGCACGGGAAGATCAACATGCGGAAAAATGAGCACTTGTATGTGGTAGACTGGTAGGTACGATGGCGAAGTGGGAGGTTTTGGAAAGGGTGTTGGTGAGGTGGATGTGGCAGACTGCGAGATATTGCAGGCCGGTCTGAAAGAGACATGTATATCTGTGTGAGTCCAATCGGTTAGACGGCTCTATTTTCTTCGACAAATCTGGAGATGCTTATTTTGGGAGGAATTCTTTTTTTCGGGGGCCGGGGGGGGGGTTGTTGCCACAAGTCGGGTAACGATCATGGCTGTGTATCTCGCCAACAGCAAAGAGAGGACCAGAAAGCGCATGCGAACTCGAGGTCATGTGAAAGCATACCAGTACCACAAGACGGGAGTCTTATGCCCCGACGACGCCTACGACGAACAATATTCAGTCGGCGGGAAGGGTTGCCATATCCTACATTCTCGAGCGACCAGGTGGTGCATTCTGGAAGATATCATTTGAGTCGGGCCGAGACATATCGGACGCTGTGCGTGGCTCGCAGTCCGTCATCAGTCAAAGCCATGCCCGCGTCCGTGTCGTCGATGCGTTTCAGGGCGGCGTTGAGTCCGAATCTTGTACCTGAACGGGATGAGATGCAAGGGACGGTATCCAGTGCTTAGTCGTAGCACGTTCCGAGTCCCAAGATGGTGCCGACTGCCACTAATCAAATAGGGATGTAGTAGATCCTAAATCTCGGTCTGGCCAATGGAGGAAAATTGAAGCTGATGAAAAAGGCTATCTGTGGGCCTGCGGAGGTAGGTTGATACGGGAGATGATTTCTGAGAAATAGTAAGGCGGACGAAAAGTGAGGCGAGCGATGTTGTAGCGCTACTGTACTGAGCGAGCAGGGGGTTTGGCGTCTGGACTCTCTAACCTCCCAGGGAAATGTGCAGATTTACGAAACGATTCCAGGCAATACTGCTTGACAAACCAGAATTCCTGTGAGGATTTCGTCGGGGGTTGATTCGGCGGTGAGGATGCGTCTGCGTTCAGCCAACTCCTCCCCACGACACCCGTCCGACCGACAGGCCAGTCCTGCAGCCAGGTACGAGGCAAGCTAAGCTTGGTAACAACTTCGTATGTCGGGATGACAAGATCGGAGACACAAAAGATAAATACCTGCAGGAGCCCTCCGATCTTCATCCTTGATGACTAGGTATCGAGCACCGCGCGCCCGTCCCTTCTAATCACTCCACCCTTTTCTCATCCTGATTTCCTCCCTACCCGTGGATCGCAATGCCATATAACTCCTCACCGAAAACCTCGTATTGTACGTCCTGTTCCCCACCAGACTACTTCTCGAGACACCCCTTGAACAACCTCCTCAGACAGTTTCTTGGACGGATTCCGCTGACGAAAAGTTGATAGGGATTTCGAATGAAAAGATCCACCGGCGTGTCATCACCACAGAGCTCCAGTATCATTTGGGGCCAGAGGCCACCGTCCGACCATTCACATGGAAGGGCGAAGACGGATTCCTCATAACCACGCCGGGCCCATGCTTGTCAGATGTGAGCATAGTCAGCCCCGAACTGAGACATAACTCCATTATGCCGAACTGACACCGGGATCCAGGAGCAAATACACGATATCTGTAAAAAGTCCAAAGAGGAGTGGAATGACAAGGCGAAGGACAGGGCGGAGAAGAGTGGGACGTTGGCGGAGAACTTGAAAGAACCCCATCACCAGCCCGTGATTGTGGCAACCACTAGCAACTTCTCTCAACACAGGAGATAGTTTCCACTCGATTGGCTGAATAGATGCTTCCAGGCAGGCCTGTCAGCGGTGAGTCGAGAAAGCCACTGCGCAGGACGTCACAGGGCTTTGGCTGTGCGGGGAGTTGCAGAGAACCCAGCCAATGTTTGAGAAGCGAAGGTTCGACGGTATTGATCTGGGCCCCTTGAGAGAGTTGTCAATCGCTCGGGTTGGCTTATTGGGATCGCTTGTTTGGCGCAGCGGTGTTGACTTTGCTCTGCCTAAAGGAGTGTTGCGATACTTGTGAGCCAGAAAAAAGGCACCATCTGTCATAGACTGCTGGACCCAATAGAGGCTGCATATCGAAACTCATGTTGCGTTGCACAGGAGCCATACAGAAGTAATCATAATATGCATAGCCGCCTCGCAGCCAGTAATCGTTCGAAAGATACCATGGGCCGGCCTCGACTAGCCGTGACCATTCGTCGAAGCTTGTTTACGCCACCTCACCGTCATGATGCACCTGGACCATTGCTGATGGTGATGACCTCGGTACAACAATGGTTTGAGTCGCTCTGCATGAACCCGTGGTCCAGTCGGTCGAATCCTCGCCGTGTCGCTTCGCAACTCCGCTGATCCTCCTATGGTATTCCATTGTTGAGGGGCAGTGGATTTGAGACCCAAATGGAGCTGCGACTGCATTCCCATGACAGCGCTCCTGTCTGGTCGCCTCACTTCATCTGAGCGACATTAGTCGTCGGCCACGGAGTGAGCTGACAGGCACGCAAGGTGTGTTGAGAGTAGATGCTCGGTTTCAAGGATACGACTCCGCGTGACGAGGCATAGATAAGTCCTCACGTTTTGTTTGGCTTCTTTCGCTTCGCCTCGGATTCGGCTGTCACTGGCATATCGGCCAGGCTCAGCTCGTACCGGTCGATGTTCAATGGCCCAGCAGACCAGAGCATCAGGGCCTGGACATGAACACTTGGGGCTTCCAACCTGCGTTTGGATGACTTCATGACGGGGGTTGATGGAGATGCAGCGATATAACCGATGACATTCACCCACTGGCCGACTGATGTGTGATCGGCGTTCAGTTTCTCCAGAAGTAGGCGCACATTGACCACAGCCTCCACTTCAGACATCTTGGGGAAGTTGTGATGAAGTGTCAGTTGCGCCGATGCTATGGAGTATGAAGTGACACTGTGATCTAGGTCAGCTGGAAAGCAAATGGCCAACATCAAGTGTCTGCGCAGGTGGCCGCGACGAGGACTTGGCGCGAGGTTTGTCAATCGGCAAGTGAGAAGGGGCAGAAGGGGCCAGCATACCATCCTAAGAACCGGACCTTGTCCCCAAACCCATACGATGGGAGACAGGACAGCAGAGTAAGTTTGGAAGGTAAAGGGCCGTTGGACATTCTCAATCAACGCCCACGCACGATCAGACACAGACTTCCGGGCGACCGCAGCGAATCTTGCAGATCCATGTCCAAGACGACGTTTGGGGTCGAACAAACACAGGACAAGAATCCGTCCCGTGGTAAAGGAAAGGGACGATACTTTCAGTGAAGACCGGGCCGTCGTGCGTGAAAACCGCAGCTATGTCTTGCCGAGGTTGACGAAGCCATCTTCACGCCCCAACTTCCTGCCTGGGGAGATGGCAACTCAGCCACGGCGGAATGACTTTAGGTAAGCAAGACATGCAGTTGCAGTTGCTGACAGGTGCACGGACCAGGCCGGTCCTCGAAGGCTGCCACTTGGGCTTAGCGTGGGTGGGCATCACCAGGGCTCGTCACTGACGAATCGAGCTTGCATCATACTCGGTCCTTCGCCAGGCTTCTACCAACGTCCAACGTACTAACTTGACCGCCTTCGGCGAAATCGACTGAGGTTGACGACGATTCCCTCCTACGTATCCCCTCTCGACACCCCATCTTTCTATCCGGGACGACGACCTCCGAGGACAAAAGCTGTGACACCGCGGTCGGGGCCTTTTGCGTCGTTTTGACCCCGCCGTTATCAAACAAACGAGTCCAACTCGAGATCATCCGCCACGAGACCCGGGCCCCTCCATCACGAGCCACCCCGATAAGCACCCACGGTCCTCGTTCCTCCCACGCGGCATCTCAGCGAAGTCGACACCCCCTTGTGTACACTTGAACCCGACGACAACATGTCTGGCTGGGGCCTAGGCTGGTTCGGCGGCGGCGGCTCCGCCCAGGCGAAGAAAAATATGCCCAAGAATGCCATCCTCGATCTGCGCTCCCAGCTTGACATGCTGCAGAAGCGCGAGAAGCACCTGCGGAACCAGATGGAGGAGCAGACTGCCAAGGCCCGCAAACTCGTCGCCGCCAACGACACCAAGGGTGAGTACGAAGGGCACCGTGTGTTGAGTTTAGGTGGTGGCGCGCACGTGCTGACTTTGAGTCTTTCCTGGACACAGGCGCCAAGTCCGCACTGAAGCGCAAGAAGGGACACGAGCACAGCCTTGAGCAGACAGAGGCACAGATCGGCACCCTGGAGCAGCAAATAAACGCGATCGAATCGGCCAACATCAACAAGGAGACGCTCTTGGCAATGGAGAAGGCCAGCGAGGCTATGAAGCAGATACATGGCAAGCTCACGCCCGAAAAGGTGGACGACACCATGTACGCAGCCCCTATCCCGATGCTCTGGCTGATGTGCAGATTGGCTGACCCTTTTCTGTGTTCCAGGGACAAACTACGGGAACAGAACGCGCTCAGCGAGGAGATCGTCAACGCTATCACGGGCAACACGATCGGAGAGCAGATCGACGACGACGAGCTGGAGGCGGAACTGGAGGACTTGCAACAACAGAAGCTGGACGAGGACATGCTCAAGACCGGGAGCGTGCCTGTGTCAGATCAAATCCAGCGTGTGCCCGCTGTGCCGGCAGGAGATAGTAAGTCGTATCAGATGGTCTGCCTACTTTGTTTGCATTTACTGACAATATGCAAACAGTCAAGGGCAAGACTCCCATCGCAGCCGAGGACGACGAAGAGGAGGAGCTGCGCAAGCTCCAGGCAGAGATGGCCATGTAAATTTTCGTTGGCTGGACAAGGAAGCACGAGCGCATCTACAGGGTACAAGAACAATCTGGTCACATGGTCTGTTGGTCGGGTGGCGAAGGCAAGAAGAGGCCTTGGAGCAAATGGCAAGACGGATGGCAATTTTGATTTATTCATGGTGAGACCGGAGAGCTTCAAGTGGACCTCTTTTGGTGACTGGCGTTGGCGTATGGAGGCTGCATTCACGCTTGTAAGGGAAGAGGGAGGGCATATCACCACAGCAAGCTCCTTATCCAAAGCCCGAATCATATGGTCGAGCTCTCCCCGTCTGCGTCTCTGTGATGAGTCGATGTGCCTGTGAACTTGGAACCTCTGCTCGAGAAGACGGGACTGGAACAGATGCGAGGAATGGCATGGAAGGCGAGGCACCTCCCGCAAGCCCGATCCAAATCCGCTTACAACTGCCCATGGCGATCTCCGTGACGTGTAGCATCAGACGAGACCGCGAGAAAAGTAACAAGGCGGCGACTCTACTTACCTAGGTACTCGTCTGGCCGAATAAAACGTCAAGAAAACGTCGGCCTGACATCCGCGAGACGCTCACCTGCCACGCCTACCACGAGCACGGTCAGGCCTTGTCCGATGCGGCGGTTCCTGACCTTGTGCCTGACAAGACAAGGCTGCATACCTGCCGACGAAAGATGAATAGGGCCCGGACCTTGATCTGCAAGCAACCAGCCTCGTCCAAATCCTTGTGACAAGTTCCAATAGTCGACGATCCTCCCAGACCGCCCTTTGGCTTTGACTCAGACTGCGCGGCGCGAGGCTGATGGTGGGTCTGGAAAGGGAACCAGCAGCCTTGGGACCCGTGTCGTAGGACTTTTGTTGATTTCAATTTTTTCAATTTTTTTTTCGGGACTTGACGGGACCCCACTACCCCTCCCCCTCCCCGCGGTGAACAGACAAGGGGAGGGAGGTGCTCAGATGAAGAACATAGGTATTGAGAAGGGCTTCCATCACCACCTTCTTCTGGACTGTCTACCTAGGCAGAGTGAAAATGTGGAAGTTCGTAAAAGAAGCGTTGGCTAGGGGGAGGGGAACCAGAAACCTGAAATTACGGAGTCGCTGGAATCCGTTCTCATGCGTAGTGAATACACAGCATGTCCACTGCATGAATTTTGGCTCGGAGAACTTTCGTCTGATACTATTAGGATTCTAGGTTTCATGAAATGAGGGTTGAGTTGTGAGCAATGCTGCCGACGTGGGCAGCTTCTCGGCAGGGAAGGCATGACCTTCGACCCGGGGCAAAGATGCCAGGCTCTCGGGATGAGGCGAGGGTTGCCGGTACCCCGCTGACACACTGACTCTAGTGCCAGTCGAAGTCTCCATGACCTCGGGGCTATCACTGCTCCAGCCAGAAGGGACGACACCGAACGCCCACTTGCTCATAAGCTTCGAATAATTTTCCCTTCCTCCATCCCATCCTTGGGAGTCTCGAAGAGTCTGCATCATACCCAGAGAACGGCTTGCAATATCGACACTGAGCTGCCCAACCTGCCCAACCTGCCACCGACGCACAGATCCCATGATGCCGGCCTCGCCAGCCTGCCAGCTGCCAGCTGGCGGCTCGACATCCGCGACTGCAACCCTCCCATTCCGTCTCCGTCTCATGAACATGGCAGATCCGTCAACTTGGGATGCCTGCCGACGATGCCAGTGCTTCCAAAGGCCTTCTCCGATGAGCTCATTCGTTTTGAGATTCTAGATTCACCCACTCCACGGAACGCATAAAGGAGGCGACCACTCATCCCTATTCTTAACGCGCCGGATATCACCTCTGCATGTACGGACGATGCCCACGCGGGACTACGAGTCACAATCGTTGGCATTACGGTGCAGCACCTCATCAGCAACCGCTGAGATTGGGCTCACAGGCTCGTCGGCCTGCTTTTATTTGGCGCCCATTGCTTTTTTTGTGTCGTATGAGCTCTCTGGCTCGGTCACCCGCATGCAAGGATCACGACAAGCGGCCAGCGTGTTGGCGAGCCACGTAGCACGCTTGAAGAAAAGTCCTACCTACCTAATATAGGCACGCATAACGCATCTGCAATGCGTTTCCCCGTGCAGCTCACAGCACGAACTGTACCGTTTGTTGTCAGCGCTCTGCATATCGTCTCGACCGTTTGTCTACAGCGGCCAATTCCACGAAGTTGTCTCCCGTTAAGCTCGACCCGGCTTCAGTATCCCTTTGGCGCTGTCACAGGTCGTGGGACCAACACCACAGAACCTGGAATATCCAGACAATTTCCAGGTCCTAACTTGTCAAACGTGTGTCGCTAGCCGAGAATAGCAGATACGAAACTGGCCAACGTTGCTCAATTTGCCCTAGCTCACGCCATCATGCGACTGGTCCCTTGGAGGGCGGAAGACCGCATGCATCCGCGGCACGGTGCAAGTCAAAGCTGCCCACACCTTATGTCGCCCGACATGCACAGCTCTGCTCGTTGGCCGACATCATGACCATGAGAGCACGGCAGCTCTCTCACGTCTTCCCGCTTGAGGCCCGACAGTGAGACGGTGAATGCAGTTCACAGCGTCTCAATATCAGTCTCGCAGATCTGTGTGCATGATTCTGAGCTTGGCCTGGAGTGTTGGGCCGCCAGACATATGCCATCCCATCCCGGCCCGTCCATCTTCTTGAGTGTCACCCGCCCAGTCGTCGTTGAGATTTTCATACAGGTCTCACGTATCATTTCGATGATTTGCTCAGCTTTGCTCGCTCTGCCCCGGATTTTGCTCGATCATTATCGACGTGGCGCCAGTCCTTGTCACGACGTTGAATCGACCAATGGATCCACATCCACATGCTGGTCACTGGAGGACAGGCTTTTCCCTTTTGGATCATCGCTTCGTTGGCATTGATGGACCGACAATTTTTTTCTCTCACAAGTGGGTACCGTGGAAGATCCCACCGTGGAAGATCTCACCGCGGAGCAACGCTCACAGCGAATCGTCTTTTTTTCTTCTTGTCCTCCCCGGTCTCCCCCCTCCCCCTCTCTGTGAAGTATCCCACTGTGTTTACGGTGCTAGGTAGATCGTGATACGGAACAGTACCTAATTCCCATTGGTGACAATCCCAGTTCTTGTGGAGGCATCGACAAAGTGCCTCTCGACTGTCTGTTGCCGGGACATCCTATCTCACACACCGGACCGTATCTCTCATTTTTTCCCCAGATCACCTTTCACCACCACGTCTCATCTTTCCAAGCATTTCTAGCATAGCATCTGAAATTGCTTTGAATCACGATACCCTTTCCAGTTCTTGTCATACCGGAAGCTGCATCCATATACCAAGCAGCTCCAGCACTTGCGTTGTTGAATTTGCGCGTCGTC
Source organism: Juglanconis oblonga (assembly GCA_003012965.1). Classification (NCBI taxonomy): domain Eukaryota; kingdom Fungi; phylum Ascomycota; class Sordariomycetes; order Diaporthales; family Juglanconidaceae; genus Juglanconis; species Juglanconis oblonga. The sequence goes on from MUZH01003377.1 coordinate 9,462, forward strand.
TCAGTCTCAGCAGATTTCTAGTCCTGTAAGCACATCTACATACACACCAAGCATCTTTCCTTTTCCACTGCTACACCCGGGCCATATACTGCACCGTCAGGTAGCTTCCTAATTCTTGCCCCCTGCGTGCCACGACAGCATACACCCTCGTGGACGCACGATACAGCACCAAAACCAAACCAAACCAATCGTTTCCCCAAGCACCCCGCGCCCCACAAAGGCAAAGCCTCACAGGTCTCTTGTTGGGTACCGATCTTGGCCCGACCTGCACCTTCCCGCAGCTGCAAGACCCAGGCCCTCTAGGGAAACAGAAACCACCGTTTTGTTGGCGTGCTCTTGCCTGCATGGCGGACGGTACTAATAAGGGCGAGCCTCAGGAGCTTTCATCTCCTGCAGGTCTCTCTCTTTCCATTCATGACCACCAGGCATCTGAGCCACCGGTCTCACCAGTATGAGCTACCCAGCGCAGCAGGTGTTCCGCCCCGTCGAGGCAAATGTGGATTTGTCTCGGCTTCAGTTTTCTGATTATTCTAATCAGGGCTTGCAGGTGGCTGATTACTCCAACGTTGAGTATCTTGTGCCTTCTGACTCAGAGGAGGAGGAGTTGGATGACGAGGCCATGGAGTATTCATATGCTCAAGGTGAGTCATATCACATTGATTTTTACAGCTCAACTGTCTGGCATGCATGTAAACTTACATGTATTCAGATGGACAAAACCCTGGTGCTCGACGTTTGAGTGACGAGGTGCCCATGTCACCGGCGTCTCCCACGGACTCGATCAGCAGGAAGACGGCCAAGAACAAGGCCAAGAAGGCAAAGCAGAAGGCGAAGGCCAAGGAGAAGAAGGCCGCCGCCGCCGCCCTCGCTAGCGGAGAGAGTGCGCCGTCCTCCCGGCCCCAGACGCCCATGTCTCCTCTGTCCTCCACATCGCCCATGTCGCCATTCTTTTCGGGCGAGAACGGCAACGACACCGAGGGCACCAGTTCTTCAAAGAGCAAGTCCAAGAAGAAGAAGAAGAAGGTCAAGAAGAATGGCAGTACTTCTGAGGCTGCTACGTCCCCGCCGCCTGAGCCTGTGGCGGAATCGTTGGGCAGCAAGTTGGAGGAGCCGACGCCTGTTTCTGATCCTGAGCCCCGAGTTGAAGAGGCTAAGGCCTCGGAGCCTGAGCATCCCACAGGGCCGATCCAGAGCAGCAAGGAATCATCGACCCAGTCGACTTCAGACAGCCAAGAGACCACCGGCCCCGAGTCGGTCGTGGAGCAACCTGAATCAAATCTGACTACAGTCAGCGAGCCAGTTGTGGAGAGCATACCTGAGGCGGCTGCGTTAGCGCCACACAGCGTCAAAGAGGAGCCAGTACCTACTGTCGACGAAGCTCCCAACTCCGAAGGGAAGGAGACCAGTGTCCCAGAGCCGGCCTTAGAGGAGGCCGTGCCTTCTGAGGCGAAGGAGGAGAGCTCACCTACCGAGGAGGCCGTCTCTGCCCCAGCGGAAATCGACGAAGCAAAGCCTGACGAGCAGCCGCAAGCCTTGGAGGAGGAAAAGGTCGTGCCTGCGAGTGAGGAAGCGGATACCCCATCAACAGGCGCCCCTGCGGCCGATGTTGAGAGTCCGGAGGCTGAGGTTCCAGTCGCTGAGGCCCCTGCGGCCGAAGTCGAGAGCAAGGAAATCGAGGTCCCATTGGCTGAAATCGATAACGAGATGCCATCCACCAGTGCGCCCGCAGCCGATGTCGAAGAAAAGGAAGCCGAGGTTCCATCCAGTAAGGCTCCTGCAGCTGATGCCGAGACTAAGGAAAGCGAGATCCCTTCCACAGAGGTCGCTGAAGACACTCCAGCCGATGAGACAGTAGAGAGTGTCCAACAACCTGAACCCGACGAGGTCAAGCAGGAAGCGCCCCTCTCGAACGAAGTTGACACATCCAGCGAGGCCAAAGTGAACGAAGATACTGCTCCGTCCGTCCCAAGCGACGAAGTCAAGAGCGAGGCCCCCCCGGAGCCCGAAGTCAGCGAGGTCAAGGATGAGCAACCATTGGAGTCTGCCCCGGCCGAAACGACCGAGCAACCGCAACCATCCGCAGAGGAGCCTTTGGCTGCTGAAATCAGTGACAAAGTCGCTCAGGAGGCTGAAACTGCGGCCACTGAGCCTACCAGCAACGATGCAGTCAAGCAGGATGACAATGCGGCGCCTATCAGCCAGGTTGAGACTGATGACACCCCTGCCTCTGGTGGCGTTGCTGCGGAAGCGCCCCAGGACACACCAAACAACGAGCTTTCGACGGAGCCGGAACTTGAGAATGTTGAGGAGAAAGCGGCTCCCGAGGCCGAAAATACCGAAGCTGAGAGCAGTGTCCCCGAGCCAGAGCCCGCTGCGGCGGAGAGTGAGCTGCACCGCGACGTCCAGCTTGAAGTCCCTACTACCACCGATGAGCCAACTCAGGACTCGACGACTGAGGCGACGGAACCCGTCGACGTCTCCATCCCGGCCCAGGAGCAGGTTCCAAAGCCGGTAGAGGCCGAGGTTGCAGAGAGTAAAGAACCTGTCGCTGAGACCGGCGGCGAGGAGAAGGGGGAGGAAGTTGCTCAGCCCTCTACAGCCGAGGAAGCTACGCTAGTCTCTGGAGAGATTGAGGAACCGAGCAGCGGTGTCGAAGAGAACGTCGAGGCCAGTCAGTCCGTGGTCTCTCAGGAAGCTGCTCCTGTTGCTGCAAATGCTTCTGTTATCGAAGAGCCTGCTGCTGTCGAGGAGTCTACGCCTATCGTTGTCGAGGAGTCTGCGCCTACTGTCGAGGAGCCCGCTGCTGTCGAAGAGCCCGCTGCTATCGAAAAGTCTGCGCCTGCTGTCGAAGAGCCTGCGCCTGCTACTGCAGAGCCTGCTAGCGAAGAACCTGCTCCTGTCGAAGAGCCTGCTGCTACTAAAGAGCCTGCTGCTGTCGAGGAGTCTACGCCTATCGTTGTCGAGGAGTCTGCGCCTACTATTGAGGAGCCTGCTGCTGTCGAAGAGCCTGCTGCTGTCGAAGAGCCTGCTGCTGTCGAAGAGCCTGCTGCTGTCGAAGAGCCTGCTGCTGCTCGAAGAGCCTCGCTGCTGCCGAAGAGCCTGCTGCTACTGAAGAGCCTGCTATCGAAGAACCTGCTCCTGTTAAGGAGTCTGCGCCTGCTGCTGTAGAGCCCGCTGCCGCAGAGCCCGCTGCCGCAGAGCCCGCTGCCGCAGAGCCTGCTGCCGAAGAGCCTGCTGCTGTCGAAGAGCTTTCGTCTGCTGCTGCAGAACCTGCTGCTGCAGAACATGCTGCTGCTGAAGAGCCTGCGCCTGCTACTGCAGAGCCTGCTATCGAAGAACCTGCTCCTGTTAAGGAGTCTGCGCCTGCTGCTGTAGAGCCCGCTGCCGCAGAGCCCGCT
>MUZH01003378.1:0-12873 GCA_003012965.1 Juglanconis oblonga
GGGGGAGACAAGGTAGGGAATCAAAGGGAAGGAATCACATCTGACTCTTCGCGCCGGGTCTGGAGGCTCTCTATGACCGTGGCCATCTCGGCGCAGAGCTTCTCGGCTTCTTTCACGACGTCCTCGGCGACCTCTGATGATATCCCCGGCGCGGCCATGCTGGTGCTGGCGTCCACTGAATGCATGCGCTCCATGAATGGCCGTTGCGGTTTGGTTGCCGGCACCTGAGAAGAAGTCGAGTCGGGTTGCGTTCTCGAGTCCGGGCCCTCGTGTCCATCGGCGTTGCCCAGATGCTCCGCCTCGGGCTTCTCCTGGTGCACCGACGGCCGTCTCTGAAAGTGGGACATGAACCAAGACGGACTCATGGGGGCCATGACGCCCAAGGACTCCCGACCACGGGGCGGCTCGCCATGGCTGTGGCCAGAAGGCAGCTGCAACGATCTCGGCCGCGAGCCCGGCTGTAGTGACTCCCCCCGTCTGGATGATGAGCGCGAGTGCCGGCTGGTGCTCCGGTCCCTGCTGCTCCCTCGTAACACGCGCTCCATCTCATCCACCTGCTTGTGCAGGGTCTCGATGCTGGACGTCCGCACATTGGCGCCGGCCAGCCTCACAGCTAGGTCGGTCAACCGCTGGACCAGGACGTCGCGGCTGTCCTGGGTGACATCATCGGCGGAGACGTCGGAGAGTGAGTCTGTGTCGTCGTCGGTGCCTGTGCTGCTGGATACGTCATCGGCAGGCTCGACGGCGATCCGGACGGGGCCGGAGCTGGTTAGGTCAACGGTGTCATGGGCGGTGGTGTCATGTTCGGGCAGTCGAGAAGCGCGTAGGCTAGAAGACGAGAATTGTGGCCTCAGAGGCGACAGAGACGATATGTGGAAGTTCATTGGCAATAGGGGCGCGCGGAAAGGCGCATCGTCGTGCTCGTCGTGGGGATGTTGCGATGGCGAGTGGGGACTGAGGACTCTGCGCATGCAGGAGATCGATCTCGATAAGTGGTGGTATCTGTGTGGTGATTGCTCACAGGTTCGTGATGTGATGTGACGTCGTCGCGTCGTGCTTGTCGAGATCGTACGGTGGCCAGGCCTCGGGTTCTAGCTAATACCAGACCACCGAAGCTATGTCGGACAGGTGCCGTTGTTGCAAATATGCCGCGGTTCAAGGATGGAGGTCGAGTGTTCGAGTTCATGGAGTCGAGAGCCCCCTGAGTGGAAACATAGGAGAACAAGTACGGGTCTCGTCCGGATTTGGATGAGCTGATGTGGTATGACAGGCTCCACGGTCTGGAACATCCCACCTCCAAGGATTGCTTGGACCGCCTGACGGCTGCACCCGTCTGCCGTCAGCCCGTCTGCGCGTCAATACGACGGCATACTTCCGGCCTTGGGTAGACGTGCATCATCACATCTGCTCCGATAGGTGCTATGTTAACTACCTATATCCTAGTAATAGTGCTAGCAGTGGCAAAGGAGGCTGTCCCGAAGCAAGGGTGTTTGTTGTACGGGACATTCTTCCGGATGCTATGTCATGGCCGAGTCCGCGCATATACAAAGCATCCCGATCGATGCACGCTACTTCGTCCTCGGTCGGAGGCTCCGAAGTGGACCATCTCGGTGGAAGCAGCCGGATCCGATCGGCCGAGCCCGGAAACTTGAGCACTTTCAGCCGTCTAACGTTAACAGTACGAGCCTCCCACTCCCAGGTGGTCTGATAGGCTGAGAGAGGCGAAAGAAGAAGAAGAAGAAGAAGAAAAGTGTGGCTACACCGGGCCAGCTCCAGCTCATCATTTGTCCTCCTTTTGTTCTCCTTGGGTTGACATGTGATCTCCCATGCCAATGCTGGGCTGGTCAAGTACGAACAAGTATTATCCACAGGCAATTTGAACCAACTCCTGAATTACTCAGCCAGATACTTTGAGGAGAGTGAAGAGAGTGAAGACAGTTTCCACAGAGGTGCTGCTGCTAGGTCAATGGCAAATACCACAGTATGCACCTCATGCTGCATGGAGTAATGAGGGCATGGTGCATTTGAATTATTTTGGCGATATTGTTGCCGGAAACATGGAAGCTTTCTCCCTGCCCAGATCTCTGCTGCAATGCCAGTTGCCCCGGCTGTGGGGAAGTGGTGCACAAGAGAGGGGCCTTCCCAGGGAAGGGTAAGGTGGGCAAGTGGGCTGCTGCAGCGCAGAGTGCAAAGTGCCGGCCAGGGACTCCAGGGACTCCAGGGAGCAACACTTGGTGACCGCTCGGGGCTTGTGTTCTTGACCTGCTTTTTTAAGCCGCGGAGTCTCTCAACCTTGGCCTGGGCATTCTCGTTTTGTCTGTTACCAAGATCAATTACTTCCCTCTGAACAAGGCTGCTTGGTGAGCACTGCACTCATCCCCTCCCCTCAGACTCGTCGTCTCGTGACCCTGGGGAGCTCTCTGGTGTGTGGGTGTGTGGCAGCTGTGCGTCATCCTTCTGTACCCGATATCGATAACTCCCTCCTTGCCTCGGCTAACAAGACTTCGTCGACAAGACTCATACTTCCACCGGACCCCTTCACCCTCGGATCCCCCTTGCACAAGACCAGATCGGCTTCTCGAGGAGGAACAGTCTTCAATGCTGCAACCATAGTGGAACACGAGTCTTTCTGGGAATCGTGGGATTCCGCGCAACCGCCAACATGTCGTGGAAGACAACCGACCGGCTCCTGGTGCGCTGCTCCCGCTCCCACTCCCACTGCCACTCCCACTCGTCATGACTTCCCTGACTGACACATTGCCTAGGACCGGATTGCCCACTTCGCAAAGTTCCCTGCGACCGGCGTCTCCCTTCGACAGATGGTCCAATTCGGAGAGAAACCCTCCGTTGGTATGTTGCCATTGCAACTGAATTGTATTGTGTGCACGCGCTGTCATCTGTGGCGGCTCTTTGCTGACATGTGCTTCGCAGGCACCCTTTTCCGCGCCTCCCAGTTTCTCGCCGAGGAACTGCCCATAAGATTGGCCCACCGCGTTCAGGAGCTCAATCACCTTCCCGATGGCCTCAGTGAGATGCCCTCGGTCCGCCGCGTCCACGACTGGTACGCCCAGTCCTTCGAGGTACGTCCCGCTTCCATCCGCCAACCAACCCCCTTCTGACCAATTGGGCGGCCACTGACATGCCTCGGGATGGAATAGGAGATCACTGAGCTCCCTCGACCACAGCTTCCCAAGGACGTGCGAGAGCGACTCATGAAACCCTCCAAGACCTTCGGCAAGTTGCTCCCTGAGGCCACACCCAACCCCAGCATAACAGAGGGCCAATACAGCTCGATGCCCAGCACAAACCAGAACGGCAACGGCAACGTCTGGGCCAAGAAGTACCAGGCTGCTCGGCGGTACTTCGCCATGGTCGACGACAATGGCGATTGGCCCCCCGACCTGCACCTGTACAACCAGAAGTTTGCCCAGACCTTGCACAAGATTAAGCGCCGACATGATGGTGTGGTCACGACCATGGCCCAGGGCATCCTCGAGTACAAGCGCAAGCGGCAGCGCATGCAGATTGACAACACGATCCAGTCCTTCCTGGACCGCTTCTACATGTCGCGCATCGGCATCCGCATGCTGATCGGCCAGCATATCGCCCTGACCGACCAGAGCCACTACACCGATCCCAACTACGTCGGCATCATATGCACAAAGACCAACGTCCGGGACCTGGCGCAGGAGGCGATCGAGAACGCGCGGTTTGTCTGCGAGGACCACTACGGTCTGTTCGAGGCGCCGCGGATCCAGCTGGTGTGCAATCCGAACCTGAACTTCATGTACGTCCCCGGCCATCTTAGCCACATGCTCTTCGAGACGCTCAAGAACTCGCTGCGCGCCGTGGTCGAGACTCACGGCCAGGACAAGCAGGAGTTCCCCGTGACTAAGGTGATCGTGGCTGAGGGTAAGGAGGATATCACCATCAAGATCTCCGACGAGGGCGGCGGCATCCCGCGCAGCGCCATCCCGCTGGTGTGGACGTACATGTATACGACCGTCGACCGGACGCCCAGCCTGGACCCCGATTTCGACAAGAGTGACTTCAAGGCGCCCATGGCAGGATTCGGGTACGGCCTGCCTATTTCAAGGCTGTACGCTCGGTACTTCGGTGGCGATCTGAAACTGATCAGCATGGAAGGGTAAGTCAGGTCTCAAGCCTCGTTAATCATCATGATATCGGAAGCGAGGGGAGAAGACAATGGGACCCACAACCCCGGGCTGTTCGGCTTGACACTAACCTTTTTGGTGATACGATAGATATGGCACCGACGTCTACCTGCATCTGAACAGGCTGTCCAGCTCATCAGAGCCCCTTCAGTAGCAATCAGCAGTCATGAGGGATGCAAGGTCTCAAGGATTGACGTTGGGAATGCGTTATATATTGCACAAGAGGCTCAAGAGCCCTCAGGTGCTTGAGGTGTCAGAGAGACGACAGGTCGGTGATACTGAGGATTTGATCAAGCAGAACGACCCTGGAACCGGGCAGTTCCGGGATAAGAATGCTGATCTGTGAGAGATGGGAAAACATTTTGGTACTACACTCATGATGTGTGGTGTGCTATTGGCAGGGGCTTTTGGACGCCGGAACAGCCTTATGTGTTGGTCCCGGGTCATGACATACATGCACGAGGAAAGCTGTTGGATGGGCAGTATTAGTAACCCGAGTTGTGGGGGTGGAAAGAAGAGAGTGTGTGGGAAGCAGTATTATTAACGACGATGGTCTGTGTAGTTAGGTATGTTCCCCCCCCTTCCCCCTCCCATCAGGGTGGTGGTGACTTTGTACTCCAACCAACTTGTCGAGGACGGAAGGACAGGAATAATGGAACTGGGTCCAGATCACATGGGAAAGAAGGAAGCAAAATTTGATTGAGGCACACTGGAGCCGAATTTGGCTGGGTGGATACCTACTTACTGGGACGATGTACAAGAGAGAGAAGAAACCATGGCTTGATACAGAAGAAGAACATGGGCGAGATCATTTGGAGCACTGTCGATGTGACAGGCAGGCATGTGCAGCAGCAAACCTAAGAGGACATAGAGAGATGCCTCCCTAGTGCCCAACAATCCACAATTCCCTCCCCCCCCCAAAGTTCATAATGACCATCTTCAATTATAGGACTATTCCCTTCTCTGCACAATGATGCCTGCCTTTCTCTTTTTTTGTTTTTTTGTTTTTTTGTCTCGCTTTTACCAATCTAGTAAGGCCAAAGGATGCCTCCCACCACCATCGTCGTCGTCGTCATTATCATCATCATCAATAATAATAATAATAATAATAGCCTTGGTACACATTGAGACAACCATCATCCTGCAGGAGGAAAGCATGCCATGTGCCCCTGTGCAGCCCTCTACCAAATTACCCGGTAACTCTATCAAGCCTTGTACAGCGTATCGAGAAACCCCCTCGCCAGATCCACCACCACCCCCTTGTTGGGCAAACTGCCCGCCACACCATACAGCGCGGCCGAGTCGCCCATGGCCTTGCCCCTGGCGCCCTTGCCCTCGACGATGCGCACACGCTCCTTCTCCCTCTCGGCCTCGATGACCGCCTCCAGGTCCTCGATCAGCTTCTCCCACACCTTGACGATGGGCATGGTGACGGCGACGTGCATGGCGGGCGGGTCCTGCAGCGAGTTGAGGTGCCAGCCGCGGCGGGTCATCTCGTCGGCGATGTCGTAGATGTTGAGGTTGCGCGCCGTGAAGGCCACGACGGACACGAGCGGGTCGCCCATGACCTCGAGCTCGGCGGCCAGCACGGGCGACTCGCGTATGCGGTCGGCGATCTTCTTGGTGGTGCCGACGATCCGGACGCACGCGCCCAGGTAGCCCTCCTCGCCGACGCGCATGAGGCTCGCCCAGCAGCCGGCGATGAGCGCGCCGGGCCGCGACCCCGCGAACCCGGGCGAGGCGTAGACGCCGCCGGACCAGTCCGGGATGACAAAGTACTGGTACTCGCGCAGGGCGGCGGTGCGGTAGAGCACGACGCTGTTGCCCTTGGGGGCGAAGCCGTACTTGTGCGTGTCGCACGAGATGGAGGTGACGCCGCGCAGGCGGAAGTCGAAGGGCCCGACCTCGAAGCCGGCCTTCTCGAGGAAGGGGACGAGGAAGGAGCCGAGGCAGCAGTCGACGTGCAGGGGGATGCGGCGGCGGAGGGCGATGCGGGACAGGGCCGCGATGTCGTCGATGATGCCGTGCGGGAAGTTGGGCGCGCTGCCGACGATCAGCACCGTGTTGGCGTTGACGAGGCGCGCGACGCGGCGCGTGTCGACCTGGTACGAGGGCGCGGGGCAGGGGACGAGCTGCATCTTGATCTTGAAGTATTCGCAGGCTTTGCGGAAGGCCGTGTGTGCGGTGTCGGGCAGGATCCTGTAGACGAGACAAGACGAGCCAATGGTCAGCATTTCTTCGGGTTCATCTTTTCACACGAGCGAGACGTGTGCGACAACAAAAACAACGACTACCACCCCCCTCCCTCCCCCAAGGACGACTCACATCTCTGGCTCCGTCACGCCTCTCTCGACATAGGCCTTCTGCCGCGCACTCAGGCACGCCATCAAGATGCTCTCGGTACCGCCACTCGTGGTTACACCCGCCGCGCTGGGCGGGCTATTGAACAGCGACAGCACCATGGCCACCACCTCGGCCTCCATCTTCCTCACGCCGGGGAACACATCGGGATGTATGGGGTTGGCCACGGTGAACCTGCCATAGGCCTCGGTCTGCAGCTTCAACAGATCATCCTCGCCATGGTAGACGGCGCCCGAGACGTACCCGTCCTCCCAGCGGGTGTGGTCCATGTCGGCCAGGCGGGCCAGCTCGGCGCGGAGCTCGTCGTCGGTCCAGCCCTGCTTCGGCAGCGACAGGTGGCGCGTCTCGCCGGGCTTGATGAGTTTGGCCTGCAGCTTGGCCTTGGCCTCGTCGACCTGCGCCTTCACCTTGCTGCGGACGCCGGGCGCGTGCAGGAACCACCCGTAGGCTATGCGCCGCGCGTCCGTGTACAGCTCGACGATGGTGCCGATGAGCCCGCGGCCCTTGAGTTTCCAGAAGGACCGCCGGGTCCACCGCAGGAGGAAATAGAAGAAGAGGATGTTCTTGAGCCTGGGTGGAGTGTCGCGAGTGGTTAGTGATCGGGGTTGCAAACATCTCCGGGAAGCCCGAGGGGTGGTGTTCTGTTCCGCGCGCACGCAGCCACTTCATGTCGCGGATTCTCGGGATCTCTCACTCTCACTCACAGCTCAATGTTGATGAATTGCAGAGGATTACCCGCACGCGACTTCTTGGCGTTGACGAGGCCATCGCGCAGGCTGATGGGCATGCGCGAGCTGCCAGGCATCTTGAGGTGCTGTGTCTTTCGGGTGGTGGCAGTGAGGTCGCGGAGGAAGATGGGGAAGTACACGGCGAGGAAGCAGTAGTTAGCATGTGCAGACGAAAGAGACGAACAAGAACAAGCCGAGCCGGAACCACCCCGGACTAGAGAGGGAGAAGAAGAGAAGAAGAGATTGGCCTGACACACTGACACAGGGACAGAAAATATGCACCGCGACCAAGAGGGAAATGGTTGTCGGCCGCGGACGGTTTCCTCTTTTTGCATTTTGTACTTGTACTTTGTACCTAGTAATGACGCAGCATGCAACCACCGAGAGCGAACGCCCGCTGCCCGCCCGCGGATTCCGTCAGCAGCCCATCTCCGACAACCTTGTCTCACGCCCAGATCGCCCGCGACCGGTCTTCATGCACCATCATGCCCAAATCGGCCCGCCAGCGCCCCGCGGAGAGCCGATGCGCGTGCCACCTTGCATGCGGTACGGAATATTCCAACGCACATTATCAAACACAGATGGGTATCGATCAAAATGGAGCCTCATTTGGAATGTCTCATGCTTGATATTTCGCATATGTTCGTTGGTGGATGTTCTCGGCGCATTGCTGAGAGACATTGGTGGATTCGGAGGAATCGAACCCACCCCTCCCCCCCCCCAAATGAAAACCAATAACCTCCGGCCAAGTTCGTCGATCACCTAGGTACCTAAGGTAGGTAGGTAGGTAGGTAGGTAGGTACACACACATGCTTACTTACACCCGCGCCGTAGGATCGTGCGACTTCTGCGCAAACACCCTCCTCTTCTCCTCATGCTCCAACAACTCATTGTGCGGCACCCGCGGCTTGTCCACCTGGCGCCAGAACACGTACCGGTGGAAGAAGTAGACGAGCTGCTCGAGACCGTACCTGGCGTGCCTGCGTAGCGGCACCGAGAACACGCTGTCCAGCTCCTCGAGCGTCTTCTCCTTGGTCTCCGGCACCAAGAAGAGCACGAGGAAGAAGCCGACGATGTTCCATCCCGCGTACCAGCCGAACGCCCCCTGCGGCTTGAACGACTGCTGGAGCGACGGCCAGGTCACGGAGAGCACGAAGTTGAAGAACCACGTCGTGGCCGTCGCGAGCGACATGCCGATGGGCCGGATGTACAGCGGGTAGGCCTCGGCCGAGTACGTGAAGGGCACCGGCCCTTCGCCCGGCGAGTAGACGATGCCGAACAGGTAGATGCCCAGGGCGATGCAGGCGATGCGTGCCGTCGAGTCCGCGGGGATCCAGAAGCTGAACCCGGTGAAGAAGAGGAAAAGGGACATGAGCGGGAACGTGGTCAGGAGCAGGTTGCGACGCCCAAACGTGTCGATCGCTGCCACGTCACGAGTTAACCACTGCCGCCAACGACGGTCTCCCGAACATGGTTACTCACTATAGATAGCCGGTATCGCGAACAAGAAGTTGATGATCCCAAACCCAAGAGAAGCAGCAAGGGCCGACGTCTCCGAGAAGTCTGCGTCCAGGAAGATCTCGGAAGAATAGTACGCGATGACATTCACGCCGCAGAACTGCTGCATGAACATGACGATCTCCGAGGCGATCATCGCATTCCTGTTCCGGCGGATCGTGAGGAACTCCTTGATGCGGTTGCTCTTGCCGATGGACATGGCCTCGCGCTCCGCCTCCAGCCCAACGTGCATGTAGAAGAGGTCGCGGGCGGCCTGGAGCCTGTGATGGCGCAGCCTGCAGATCGCCTTGAAGGCGTCGCCGTGCCGGTTCTTGGTCAAGTACCATCGGGGGCTTTCTGGGTAAAATGGGATCAGGCAGCAGACGATGAGAGCCGGTATCATGGCACTAGCCATCATCAGGCGCCAGTTCAAGCCCAGAGCGATCCCGCGGTCAGGGACCTTTGTTGGCAGTCAGTGACATCCATCGTCTTGGGGGGAAGGCTAGGTACTGACAAAGTAGAATGCGAGATCGGCAACGTAACCCATCATGATGCCGAAGGCTGTCCACATCTGCCACTGCATGACGAGTGCTCCTCGCGTTTTTGGCGGTGCGCATTCGGCTGCAAAGATGGCTTTCCAGCAAAGAATTAGTATCCTTGGCAAGCACATTCCAGACAAGGCGCCATGGAACTCACGGGTGGTGGCAGATTTCGGGCCAATGCCGAGGCCAAGGGCAAACCGGGCTATGAACATATGCCACCATGTATCTATTGAGAGAAATTTGTTAGCCGGATTCGAAGCAGGCACAGGAAACTCCAAGTAGCTTTCTCACTCGTGAAGCCCTGCCATAGGCAAGCCAGAGCAGATATCACACAGGCGATGAAGACGGTCCCTCGACGGCCAAAACGAGCGTTCATGGGCTCCGTGAGCCAGCACCCGATGAAGGCACAGCATAGGTAAGGCGCTGAATTCAGGAGCCCTAGGAGCCAAGAGTCTCGCTGAGATTCCGCATCGCCAATCCCGAACTGGACCTTATAGAAGGACTGTGCGCCGTTCACGACGGTCTCGTCCATTCCCTGTACGGCAGCACAAAGTGCCTGTAGGATAGACGTGTCAGAATGGTTCGAAAGGCGAAGAGCGGGGTGGATCCACTCACACAAACAACGACGACGCCGACGAGCGTCTTCGGGAGAGACTTGTACTTGTGGTCGCGCTCCAGTTCAAGACCTGCCACCTCAGCGTCCGTGAGGCCGGAGATGGAATCCCATTGGAAGTCGTTGCCGGCTATGAGAGCACCGAGTGTGAAGACGCGTAGGTCCTCTTCACTGTCGAAGCCGTGGAGGACGCAGTAGTCTTGGACCGTCCGGGTGAGCTCCTCTCTCTTCAACCCTGCTAGTGGGTTCTCTGCCTTGGAGGAGACATTCAGGCGTTCCTGAAGGCCCTTGTCATCAGCAGCGGTTGGGGATGAGATGTTAGGCGAGCCGCCCCGGTCTTGGTGCTCAACCTCGGGCTTGGACCCGGACGATGAAGTCCGGTGGTGTTTCTCGTCGGACATTGCGAACAGATATCATGAACCGCAAGGATGGTAAGATTGGCGAAGCTCTACCAAGAACGCCGAGCATATACCAAGCCAGGTAGCTGAGATCAATATCACCCAAGATTTCTTGGAATCAGAGACAAGCCTCGATGTTCCGAGACGTAGTAGTAAAGCTTTTGGGGCGAGCAGAGTTGATGAACTAGAGGGGGGCTTAGAGCTTATCTACCTAGCCGGCCCTACCTCTCTCATCGAGTGATGCTCAAATTCTGAGCCAACACGTCCATAGATGTCAAGGAACATGTCTACACTAGAAGAGAAGTTCCGTGCACACCAATTGTCTGTCATTCTCCCAGGGCGGCTAGCCCAGTGTCCGGAACCTGTCAGATGGGCCATCACTTCATCAACAGACCACCTCGAGAGCTAGTTCGGTCTCGCGATCGCTATGTTACACGCAAAGCTCCCAATAGGCGCGGATAGAACGTAGAAGATGTCACGAAGGATCCGAGTTCGCGGCCCACGACGTCATTCGGCCAGGAGAAGGTGTTCAGCCTGCTGAGAAGGAGGAGGGCCGAGAGATGTGAGTCGTCAGCTCCGAGCATCTTGGCGCTGACCAGCACCAGCCACACAACAAAGCATGCGAGGCCTTCTGCGAGGCCTTCTGCGAGCCCTATGATCGACGATCACGAAGGGGGGGGTGTGGTGTCGTTAGGGGATGTTGGAAGTTCGCGGTCCATCAGTGAGATGACGTTACCTTGCCTTGTTGGACGATGGGCAGGGATGAGGGAGCCAAGAGCACACGGGGCCCGACGGGAAGACCCACCCCCGCAAAACGCTAAATTCGGCATGCTCTTATGCGATAGTAGTCCGGGTTTACCACCAAGATCTACACTACACTACATACTAGGTAGTACATGGTACTGTCGCATTTACCCCGCATCCGGTTCGTTGACTAGGCTGTTTGCCCCAGTCTGTCGGACGCTGGCTTCGTTGTCAGTGTATGGGACAAAGGCCGGCCACATCAGGTGTCACACAAATCGGTCCAGTAGAGAGGGGAATATTCAGGCTATCTAGGTCTCTTATTGATGACCTGACAAACCTAGCCTTTGCTACAACCTGTGGCGCATCCTATAGCGTCGCCGATCCTACCTTATTCCGCAATATCCCTTCTAAAGGCGTCCACCCCCCTCCACTTTGCTAGGCTCTACGGCAATTCCCCAGCCGTCCAGGTCCATGCTAATACCGTCGCAGCGGGCTTGACGTTTCGGAGGAGTGACAGTTTCGGCCGCTTACCTATCCACTACGCGGCCGCCGGTGGCCGAGTAGCATGAACGATAACGACAATAATGATGACGAATACAGCGACGCAGATATTATCAAGCTGCTCCAGCTGCTTGCATCGGCCACTGGGCCGCACATCACAAACGCCGCGGCAGATCTGCGACGAGACCCGGAGTGTATGGCGTGAGAAGAAGGAAGCCCGGGCAAGAGGCTTGAATGGGACAAGCCGTGGAGAGGCTGGGGAAGATGAGCGTGATGTAGGTATAATAGGTGAGGTAAGTAGGTGTACCTGATCACTGCCCCCAAGGAGCTGTCCGATGCATGAGGTTAAGACGGCGTCACCTGCAGTGGTTATCTTGAATGCCAGCGTGTAAATAGAAAGCAGCGAGTTGATGGAGATTTTGAAAGGCCATTGGCGCAAGGGTTGTCTATCATGAGGGTATAGTGTTGCGAAAATGACAACGGTGAGGGCAGCGAACGTGAGGGAGCAGGCGGCGGACTCCCATTTCTAGTTTGTCCAGTACTGTTCCAGTACTATGAACAAAACTTCGCTGCGAGGTGGTTGAACTGGAGGCTTGGAAGACGACGTCACTTTTTCGTGACCGAGCTGAGGCTTGGGTTAGTGAAGCGTAGATATTGATGCGACGTTTGAGAGAAGCACATCGTAAGACAGTAAAAATGATGGCATTGAGAAGATTGGCAATTGTCCATGAATATAGCGTAATATGCATGAGCAAATGGGAAAGAAGAAAGGATCAATACGAGTGATCGAGGGATCGCAGCATTGAATAGAAATACGTATGTTCAGCGAGGTCAGCAATACTATAGCCGTGACCCCGTTTACTTACATGTCGACGCAAGTTGCTCGTAAGGCGGGGAAAGACTGAAGACTGAACTATGCAGAATAAGAGCCGTCCGCTCTAAACACGTCTCCCCCGTGCTTACGACTCGTGAGTCTGGCGACATGTCTATGATTACCCCTATGACGAATAAGTCAGAAGAAGGCCCTTGGGACTTGGTAAATAGAAGCTACAATGGGAAATGATAGTGCGCCGCTGAATACGGCAAATCGTGCCTGGTTCGAAAGCATGCTGCGTACAGTCTTGTTGCATAGGATTGTGCTTATATTATGTTGTTTTGTTAGAAGGGTACTCGGGTATGTAGGAGGTAGGAGGTAGGCAAGATCTCGTATGACAGGGTTGAGCGGACACATGGCAGGAAACAATCTGTCCACCATTTCCAGCGTCGGGAGGAACTTTGTCTTCAAAACCCGTGATCAAGTACCAAAGTTCCCCC
>MUZH01003379.1:0-12952 GCA_003012965.1 Juglanconis oblonga
AGGTCGTTGGGGGTTGACTTTGGGGGCAGGGGAGGTGCGGAGGAAGTTGAGGACCATGGCCATATCCTATTTGCTTGTTAGCTTTGTGGCTCACCGTGGATTGATTCCTGCCAGTAGATGTCAGCCGGGCTGGTTGCCACTGACGCGTTGTGCCTTGCTCAGCTTTCCATCGCGCATGAGCAACCTCGTAAGCTGGGAGATGCCCTCCTCATACCGATGCCGCATGTGGTACTGCGCCATGGGCAGCTTATCCTGAGGCATCGGTGGCTCCTCGAACTTGTACCCGGTGAACTTGAAGGGGTTCAGGCCATGCGCCGTCATCTCCAGCTGCTGCAAGGCTTTCTCCTTCTCCGTGGGCTCCCTCATCTGAACATCCTCCTCTCTTATCAACGGCTGCTCTCCCGGCCTCAACATCGACGCCGGTATGTGTGGTATTGATGACCCAGGCGCAGGGGGGATGTTGGACCCTGAGGGCGGTTGTGATGGCGTCGCGTCGTCGGCATAGTGTCGCGCGAAGGCAGCTATGCTGGGCTGCTGGAGATGGGCTTGTGGTCGTGATCGGAGGGCGAGGGAGCGGCAAGTGCCCCATATGCTTAATCTTGGAGGCATCTTGTCGTATGGGCTTGAGCTAAGCTGCAATCGCCGTCAAAGTCGCGTGAGGTTGGCCTACGGTCGACCTGGCATGTCATCGAAAATTTGCCCGGCTGCCGGCCGGGGAGGGAAGCACGTGCGGGTCGGCTACAGGGATCACCCCTTTGGCCATCGAGCTGTCATCCCGGCCTCCTTGTCCAGCTTGGTCGACTTCATCATCCCTTACCAAAGTACATCCGTCAGTCGATCTGTCTAACACTGTACTGTCTAACAACACCTCAACCAGGTACGATGTAGGAGATAGGTCTCACTTGACGTCTTTCGCTTTTCCTACACAGGACACGCTTCTAAGCTTCCAAAACGATCAAACCGCTCCCCCTCCCCCACCCGAGAGCAGTCAGGATGTCCGGTATCATGCGAAGCTCTACGACTTGGTAATTCGCTCACCGGTCAGCACATCACCGGGTCAACTCGTTGCAGCTTCCAGGCCTAGCGAGCCTGGTGAACCCCAATTGAGCCGGTCCCAAGCCGGGAAAGGACCGTCATCATCCGTCAACTTCAACACCGCTGGTGCCCTTCGTTCAACAATGCCTGAGAAGATGTTTGATGCTCATGCCTTGGAGTCGCGAGCCCATTCACCCCACCTTCTTCTCTCAAGGCATGTCTCAGTCAGTGGCCATGACATAATATGGCATCAAAGGGTTGCGAGCGAGACTCTAAAGACACTTGGACCGGGATTAAGAGATTTGTAAACATTGATTTGATTAATTATAAACGTCCGTTCAGGATAGTGACAGGGTTGATTGATTCCCTCTCTTCCCCTGGCCCCTAAACCCCTAACCCGGACGGGGTTTTATTAATACAACCTCCGTTTGCTCCTTCTATTACTATATAACGCCCCCTACTAAATAACGACTAAGACCCCGAAGGAGTTTTAGGTATAAAGTAGTTAACCTTAAGCTAAACTCTCCTTTTAGATAAATAATAATAACCTATTCTATTTTAAGTTATAAGTTCTATACTATAAAGAAAAAGCTTAAAACTACTCCCCGATAATCTATTATAATAGATAGCCCCGTTCCTAGTTTAATTAGCCCCTTCGGGTATTATTATTAAAATTCAACCTATTATATTAAATAGTCCCGTCCCTAATTAATTAGCCCTTCGGGTATTTATAGGTTAAAAGAAGAAAAAAAAAAAGAAAAGGAAAGAAGGAAAGAAACCCTGCCCTTAAGTATTATCGGAGTTTAAATTAGAAACCTTATTATTAGTCTCCTCCTTATTTAATAATATAATAATAACTTTAGGGTTATCTCTCTAGCTCGGGTTAGGGGTTAGGGGCTAGTCTAAGGTTATCGTCGATTAAGAGGGTTTTATAATAATAAGGGATATTAAGTTTTTATAAGGGTTCTCGATAGTATAAACTACCTTCCTCCGACCTTATCCCTGCTTCCCTAGCTATAGGACGGGGTTCTTATTATCGTTAATTAAGTTAATATATTAATTAGCCGCTTTTATTCTAATATAGTCAACCTTCTTCGAGAGTCGTTATAGCTCTCGGTTATCTTCTAGGAAAGCCTCTTTTAGGATAGAACTAACTTATTACCTAGCAAACTTATTAATCCGGTGCTTATTCCTATTCCCTAAGAAGATATAGCTAAATAATCTCCGATTCCTTAACTATATCCGGGGCGGATCTTCTTAGGGCATTTCTCTAATTATATCCTAGATCTTACGGATTCCTCTCTTCTTTTCGGAATAATCTAACTATCTCCCGGTCTTTATTACTACGAAATTAATAACCTTACTAATAATATAGCCTATCTATCTTATTATAAGCTTTCGGCTCGGGGTAAGATTATTACTCCTATTCTCCGATAGGCTATTATCTTCTTTACCCGGATTAATTCTTCTATTAGGGATAATAAGTACCCCGTCCTCCGTATAAATCTCCCTAGCTATATTATTACTAACCCGTCTAGCAAATTCTCGCTATTATTCGTTCCTTAATAGGCGATAAAAGGGGAGGCGTAATTATAGGTAGTCGATTAGACCTAAGTCTCAGATATAATAATTATTAAGGGATATCTTAATAAGTCGTCTTCTAAATATATCGACCTAGTTATCTATTACCCGTCCTAGCAGCTCCGTTATCTCTCTAGAATTCTCTACCTTATAATATTACCGGCAGAACTTATTATCTATAATAGCTCGGAATAATTTTTCAAATTTATAATATCCTATTATATCCGGTCTCTATTTATTAGGGCCCGATAGGATAATAGTTTAATTACTAAGATTCCCTATAAGATAGTCTTCTTCGTCTAGATCTAGGATAATATCCAAGCGTAAAACTATATTATAAATCTCGGAATCCTAGATAATTTGCCTTAATATCGAAGTAAATTCGCTATTAAAAGATACTGCTTAAGTAATAATAGCTAATAAAGGGTATAGGTTATCGCGAAAACTCCTTTATACTAGTTATAATAAGATCTTAACCTTTAGGTTAAATATTATAAGGAGGCTTAGAAGCTATTTCTTAATCTCCTTATTTTAGGTTCTAGGAAGCCTTACCCTTGCTAATATATATAAGTATATAACTATAGCATCTATCTGATTTTATTATAGCAGTTCCGTTATTAATCTAAGGCTTTCGGGTATAATAAAATATTCACCCCGGATAAGGACTTTATTAAAGTAGTTAGAGTTTAGAAATCTAGGGATTAGCAGTAATCTCTATCCCCGGGGTCTATCCTAAACTAGAACTTAATTAAACTAAAGTTTATTACTAATTATTATCCTTAAAAGCAGAATAAACTTATACTAGGGTTTATCTTAATTATTAACCGGGTTATTACTAAACTCTTCTTCTAAGGCAATAAGGTTATTAAATTAATAGGGATTATATTAATTATTAAGTTCCTATTATAAGTATCTAGGATTACCGGTATCCCTTGCTAATAGTAAAAGTTCCTTAAGGACCTCTTCGTCTACTTATAGCAGGTATATTCTATAGAAAAGGAGTTATTATTCGAGTTATATAATACTCTTAATATAGTCCTTATTAAACTCTTCCTCTAGCTTCCGGATTTGCAATTCGAGGTAATTCCTTATATTAATATTTCTAAAGATAGGTTTATAATATCCCGCTTCTATAAGCCCGGTATAATTTAGCTATAGCATCTTATTAACATCCGGCCTAACGCCTTCCCCTATATTAAAAATAGTTACGAATTAGCCTAGCTAATCGATATATCTTACCCCTAGTCGAATTTCCTCCCCGATATTTTCTTTAACCTAATCGGTAATAAATACCGCTACTGCCGCTATATTAAAGTTGCCCTTACCCCGGATATTATAAATTATCTAAGTATTCTATCCTAATCTTTAGTATTCTCGGAATAGTTATAAAAGGCTAGGCGTATTATCCCTATACCGGTTAAGGAGTAAGTATTTAATAGAAAATATAAGATATTAAAGCCCGGCTTTAGGGGTATCTATAACGAGGAAGCTATTTAGGTATTAGGTAGTAAACTATATCTCTATAATCCTATAATAATACCCCTCGAATAGAAGATATTCTATCGTTATCTAGTTAATATCCGGGTCGGCTATATACTAATATTATCGCTTTAAGATCCGTCTAAGCCGCTCCTTACTCCTATTCCTCTTTAATACCTTATACTAGTCCTCGATATTATCTAATCTAATCCTAGACGGGGGTATACCTATCTCTCGAGTAATAATAATAAGTTTCAGATATATTATAACCTAAGTATAAATAATTCTATAATTAATAAGGCCTTCTAATATAAAATCGTTAATCTTATTATCGAAACCTACTTCCCTTATCTTAGTCTAGATATATTCTAGATTTGCTAGTATTCTATTATAAATAGTTTGCCTAGTATCGGTATACCCTAGCTTATCTATAAGGGATTTATTTATAATAATAACCTAAGTATCCTCGGATTTTAGGCTTCTTAATTATAACTATTACTAATTACGATTATCTTAATTAGATATTTTTACTAATTTTCTATTATAGACTCCTGGGTTTCGCCTAGCCTAATTAATTAAGCTACCTCTTATTATACTTACTATATAATCTCGGCTAAGGTTATCTAGAAAACCTTCTATTATAATAACCCTATACTTTTCGATCTAGCTAGGGTGGATATTTAACTATTAGGCTATATCTATTAGGACTATAAGTAGCTTAAATCGGCTTTATTTAAATTCCCCGCTAAAAGAGGACTCGAATTATTTAGCAGCCTCCTTTATATCTTTATCCTAGATACCGGTATTCCGTATATATACCTCTACTTCCTTTATTATAACTACTTTTCTTATATCCTTAGATACCGACGGGGTCGGTATCTTATAACCCTTAGGCTATTATCCTACCCCGGGCATCTTATTACTATAGTTATTATTATCCCGTAATATAATAGGGAATTGTCCTTACTTATTATTATTTATACCTAATAATTCCGGAGGGGTTAGCACTTTTTAATTTTTAGATTAATATTTAGACTATTATCCTATATCCGGCATTTCCTTATCCTAGTTATTACTTTCTTAAATCTAAGACGATAATTCTAAAGGGATTAATACCTCCTAATCCTTAAGTTAATCTCCGGATTGCCGTCCTATATCTAGCATTTCCTTATCCTAGTTATTCCCCCGTCGTTATTTCTTTCATTCGCATAACTTCGCCTTATATCTCTGCTTAGCTATAATACTCCTCTTCTTCGCTATTTCTCCGTTATATTCGGTTAGGGTATACTTATATAGTAAATAAATAATAGGAGAGTTAATAATTTAGTTATTAAATATAAAAAAAAAAAAAAAGTAAAACGGGGTAGAAAGAAGAAAGAAAATAGGAAAACCTCCTATTACTTTTTCTATAATAGTTTATCCGATCTCTTAATATTCCTATTACCCCTTTCTTACTTTCTTCTTAATATCTTCTTTAGTATTAAAGACTTATAACTTATAATCCTCCCTTTAATATTAAAACTTATAAAACTTATAATCCTCCTAAGGCCCCCTTCTTAAAAAAAAGCTATAATTATATAGCTTTTATAATTCTTAATCCTTATTAACCCGTTCCTATAATAAATTTAGAAATATTATAATAGATTAAGAATTATAGGTCTTAGATTAATCTAAATTCCTCTATAATATTCCCTCTTATTCTATTCTTCCCTATTACTAAATTCCTATAATATTTCCCTAGTATTCTTCCTCTCTTCGACTTAGTTAGGGATTTCGGGTATATTAGGTTCTAACCTTCTCCTCCTTATATAATAGTACTTCAGGTTATTAATATAGACTTTTCGGACTTAATTATTAAAAATTAAGTCTGCAATTATAATAGTAACCTTAGAGACTATACAGATTACCTTCTATAAATCCGTCTACTTTAATCTAAACGATTTTATCCTTTACTAGTCTAGCGGGTCTAAAGGTAAGTTTAATCGGAAATAGCAGATATTTATATCTTAGTCTTCTAATACTTTCTCCTAAACTAGGTTGCTAATAGTAAAGATTAATTTTCTTATAATTAATAGTCGGTTAACTATATTATCTATTAATTTATCCCTCTATTCGGATCTAGCTATTTCTCGTTTTTCTATATTCGCAAATTCTAGCATATCCTAAGTAATATCCTTACCCTCTATTTTTACTAAAGCTATTAGTCTTTTATTTTATCTAAGGTATTAAACTAGCAATTATCTACCCCTTCTTACTAGCTATCCTAGCATTAACTCGGCTAGCAGGTAATATCTAAACTAGGGCAGTCGATTATTTATATCTACTATAATCTATAGTATCGCTATAGGCTAGAGATCCAGCCTTTCGTAATTCCTTAGCCTAGCCTAATTCTTCAGACCTCGTTTAACTATTTTAACTATATATTCAGCCCTCCTATACAACTAAGGATAATATACTAGCCTATATATAACTCGTAACCTATATTTATTAAAATATCTCCGGATAGCCTTATCTCTAAAGTAGGAGGCATTATCGGAGTATACCTATTTTAGGTATCCTAAAATTCCTATAACCGGCGCCTAGCTATCTAGTATCCCTTAGGCAGTCGTATTCTTAGTTATTATAGCAATTCCGAAATTAGTAAAGTAGTTAACTATAATAAAGATATATTTTAAACTATCGAATCCCACCGGTATAATTACTCTAATATAATCCGTACTAATAAAGTCCTATAATTTTAAGGAAACTATTAGAATCGGTCTAACTTAATTCGGTATCTTCGAGCTCTAAGACTAGTAAAGAGTATATCCGGCAATATAATTAACCGTATCCCGATATCTAGAAGGCTACTATATCCGTCTATAAAGCTAATAGAGAGTTAATATTACTATAAAGTATCTATATAGGTTATAAGCATACTTTAATACCTCCGGGACCTCTAATTCTATAATATTTATAAACTAGATATTTCGTCCTTTATTATAAAGCAGGATACTATCCTTTATCCGATACCTAACTAAATCTCTACGAATCTTCCGTCTTACCGGTTCCGGCTTATTTATAATCGATAGTTCACTACCGATTAAGAATCTTATAATCTATTTATAGAATAGGTCCTTTATATAGGTAATATTAGTCGTTAGTCCCGGGTATAGTAAAGCAGATAATAAGGGAGGATTAAGGGGCTAAATATTACTAATTCGTTTCTAGGCGATAACCGTCTTTCTAAGAAATACTAGCAGAAATATTACCGTCTTAGATATCTTAAAGTCTTTTCTATCTACTATTAGTCCCGTTAGCCTCGAAAAGCCGTTAGCGATTTAGATAACCTAATCGGTATTTAGCCTATAGATAATATAAATTTTAAAGTTCCCTAGAGTATCCAGCTATAATATAATCTTCCTAATAGGCTTTCCTTCTACTATAAGAGTCGATAGTATATTAAAATAATCTATATAAATAAAAGTAGTAAACCTAGACGGTAGAATATATCTTCTTATCTCTATAAGGGCCTTAATAACTCCTAATATTTCTCTCTTACCTATTATATACCTTATCTCCGCATTAGTTAGCTAAAATAAAAGGAATTCTATAATTCGTATATACTTAAAAAGTTTATCCGTTATTATTATTATTTCCGGCATTCCCTTAATCTAGAATAAGACTGCCCCTATTATAGTATTTAATATATCTGCTATAAGGTAAAAAAGAATCGATTCGTCTAAAGCTATATTAATATAATTCTATACGGTATTGCAGATCTTAATAAAAGTATCTAAGTAATCTTAGGTTTAAACGAAGTCCGGTTTTTTAACTTATATCTTCTATTTCGATTTATAGCCTTTAGGTATTACCTTTAGAACCTATATTATTCCAGCCGTTTTTAAGATTTATATTAGAGCTACTTATCCCAGGATAAATTCTCTAAGGTATAATAGCAGCTAAAGGAATAAATCTAGGTCTTTCCGATTTATAGGGTAGTTTTAAGGCTTAGCCTATCTCCGGAATCGGTCTCTATATTTATATATTAGTCGTATAGCCCTTACTAATATCTTAAACCCGAGTATTATAATTAGAGTTAAGAAAATAATTATCTTAAATAGTTTTAAGAAGACTCTCCTAAATTCGAGTTAGGGGAAATAGTAATAATATATAAAATTAAATAATTCGTTAAAACCCTTTACCGATACGCTATAATTATTAATAAACTAGTTAAAAGAAATCCTAAGGTATAGAAAGTATCCGATTAGATTAGGTAATTCCGGTCCTTTTCTCCCTTTAGTAACCGGCTAAAGGCCGAAAACTATATCTCCTAAAGCGTAGTATATATATATACTACCAGCTATGCCCTATAGTATTCGATTCGTAAAGTATTATATATAAGGCGTAATAACTACTGCTTTAAACTTATCTCCTAGAGTAATATAAATCCTATAGAACCTATAAGCAGTATTAGCCTATATAAAGACTTTATAACCCGCTTGAAGCAAATCCTCGAAAATATAATCTCGGTTATATACCGGCTATTATAAAAGAATAATAGCGGAGTTAACTAGTCGATAATTATAAACGGCCTGGAATATATCCCCTTTTAGTAGGAAAAGTAAATATACCGCCTAAGGTCTAATCGCAGGCTATATCTATCCTGCCTATTCTAGCTTAGTATAAAATCTTAAAGTAAACCTTCGCTAATCCTTCGAATAATATAGTTATCTTAGATAATACGGGATAGCATCTTTATAAAGTTTAATTAAGTAAATAATAAGGTCGGTAACTTATATATCCTTAACTAAAAATATAAAGTAATACTTCTAGATATAAAGCAACCTTTTAACCTAGTCTTACCTTTCTATAATATCTACTATATCCCTAATTATAATTCCTAATATTATAAACTATTTATCTATTACCTTATATAATTCCTTAAATAATTATCTCTATATTAGTCTGCGATTTATATTTCGATTTAAATAGTAGCCTTATCTTATCGGTTTATAAATAGCTTTATTTATTATTAAAGCAGTTATTATCTTATAATAACTCTCTCTATCCCCTCTTCTCCCTATCCGGGTTATAAGGATAGTCTATCGGTTAGTAAGATCTTTTCTAATATTCTTCGAATCTCCTAATATTATATTTAGGACCTACTAGCTAAAGTTAATACCGTTTAATACCGATATAGTAAAATCCTTATCGTTATAAATGCTAAAGATTCGTAAGGGGGATTTTATATTAGACTAGTTAGATAAGGATAGGGGTATTATTAAAGCTATTTAGCCCTCTTCGAGGATAGGGAATAATATCGGTAAGGATATTACTATCCCTATCCTAGTCTTATAAGTTCGATTTATCTTAATTGCCCTAAATAGCTAATTTATAACTAATAAGTCCGTTAAGGATAAAGCCCTAGCTTAATTCGTATTAATATAGGCTATTCTCGATAGCAGAATTACTACTCCCAGATTATTATAAGGGATAATACTAACCTTATTATCGAATTTAATACGCTTCTAAATATATCGCCCTATTAGATATAAACCTTAAGCCCCTACGGGGTTAGGACTTTTAATTAGTTTTCTAACCCGGTTAATATCTTCGTAATACTTTTATAAGCTGCCTCCTATCCTGCCAATTCTTTAGCATATTCTATTATATCTAGGAACTCGGTATCTAATAGTAGTATTAGCAATCTATAGTCTCGGCTAAAATTATCTAGGCTCCCTTCCTCTAAATCTAAATATTCTTTATTATTATCTCTAGGGGATAATTTATCTTTTTTACTATCTTCCCCGGATTCTTTAAAGTAGTATTCAATATTAAGGCCTATCGAATAAAGTAGATTAATTCCTTTCTATAAGTTCTCCTTTATAAACCGGATAGGAATAATTATAATAAGATTATTAATGCCTTTTAGTATTATCTTTTTAGTTTTATAATTAATTTTAGCCTAGACCCTCTTTATCTAGGTTCGCCTTAATACTATATTATAGGTATCTAAATATCCTATAATATATACTTAAATTAAAGTATAGATATTGCCGATTATAATTAGGATAAGTATATAATATTAGATTAGAGAAATTATATCGTTAGCTATCTTTAGGTATATCTGCTTTTCGACTCTTTAAACTATAAAACCTAATCGGCTAATTAGCCTAGGACTAATTAATTCGGCTAACAATCTATTATTAAGCAAGATTCTATTAGACTAGGTTCTATTAATATTTCCCTCTATATACCTAAAGTATATAGTATTAGGTTTAAGGAGTGCCTTATTAATATACGAAATCTTTCTAACTATACTTATTAATGACTAAATATATTAGGCTAATAATTTATAAGCAAAGCTATAATTATAATAACTAGTTAACTAAAGACTAAGCTTAAAAAGTATTTAAAATTATAATTAAAGGGACTAATCTAAAAGTTATCCGAGGGTTATAATAATAAGGAGATTCTTAAGGATAGATCGAATACTAATTCTCTAATCCTTAATTCCTTCTATACCTTAAATTAGGATAGAGTCCTTTTTGCCAATATAGGCCTTGCCTTTAACTATATCTTCTAATTTAGTCTTTATCTTATAGAGGGCCTCCTTCTTACGCCTTATATTAGCAGTATTTACTTAATAGGGATAGGGAGAAGCCGGTCTTAATATAGCTAATCTATTAACTTCGAATATAGGTTTATTATCCTTATTATAAGGTAAGTCGATATATATTCTCTTACTACTATTACTAGCAGCTAATATAAGAAGTTTCTTACCCTAATCTACTAATTTAGCCTTAAATTCCTCCTAGGCATTTATCTTACCCTCTAAGCTGCTAGTATCTCTTCTAATAGGATTTCCTAATATTATTATCATTTTAGCAGGGATAGCCTAGCCTTAATCCCTATTCCTATTAGCAAATCCTAAGGGTCTTAATTTATTAAGGATAGGTCTATACTCTTTAATATAGGCTTAAATCTACTCTATCTGCTATCTTGCCTATCTCTTATAAGGGTATTTAGTAATTCCGTATCCCTAAACTCCATAATTAAAATAGGTATATAATAGACATCCCGGTAAGCAAATTGCTATATTTGCATTTATATAACCCCTATAATATCCTCCTCTACTATAACTATTATAGCTAGCAAAATTCTCCCTTATATATAAGGGCTAATAGGCTTAATAACTATTCTGCTAGGGAGTAGTAATATATAAAGGTAGAGTTATAATAATAGTCTTTAACTTTGAGACCTAATCTACTAGATCCTTTATTAAACCTCCTATCTATAGGACTACTTAGATATAGTTAATAGGCTAATCGATACCTATAGGATTATCTATAAAAGGATTTCTCTTCGAATTAGGTAGGGTAAAATAATCGATAATAAATCCCTAAATATTATCGAATATATAGTCCTTATCCAGGATATTTCCTTTTAAAAGCTTCTTATTAGCGAATAAGCATATACTAACCTCCGCCTAAAGGCAGCGCCCTTCCTTATATATACTACTCTCCTCGGACCTAACTAAATAAGCGAATAAATATCTAGTTAACTCTTTTATCTGCTCTTTATTACTCTAATAGGAGAGCTTAGTTATATGCTTTACGAAGTCCGGGACTAATTTATTTATCTTTCTCTAAAAGGTATATACCTAGGTTATAATACCTTATCCCAAATTAAGATCCCGTAGCTAGAATCTCTTTATAAATAGGCTAGGGATAACTAACTACTTTCGATTATTAATATAAAGTTTAAGGTATTATTCTCTAGCCTTAGCTCAGAGGCTAGTCCGGAAGGCTATAAGTATAACCTTCTCCCTTAGGTTCTTATCCGCTTCGGTCTAATAATTAAAGATATCGACCTCTTTAAGGTATTCTTTAGGTAACTCTCTAGGTAAGCCTAAGAAAGTTAATATAAAGGATCTTAGAGATATAATTATTATTAAACTAATTAATAATAATATAGCAGAAGGGGATCGGTATAAGTTAAATAATAATAATATAACTAATAGGGTTAAGTCTATCTTAGTTTAAAAGTATAGTAATAGTCCTAGTCGTAATAGTAATAATTCCTTTAGGATCTCTATTAGGTTAATATAGCTATATAAAACGTCCCTAATTAATAGTTATAAGAGTTTATTAATAAGGTCTCGGATTTTAGAATTAGCTTCTTCTCTTAAGTCTTAGCTCTCCCCTAATCCTAAAACTAGTCCGTCTAATTAGTCTAATTTAATAGTATTTAACCGTTTAGGATAGTCGGGTATAATAGTGCAATATTATAAGGAAACGGGGGGGGATAGTAGGTTCTAATCGAAAACGGTATTTCAAAAAGGGTAGTAATATTACCGTTTCTAAAGTATTAATAAACAGACTAAAATAAAGAGATTAATACTACTCTAATAATAGTATAAACGAGCAATTCGAGGGCAATTAGTATAATAGACTAATAGTTAAAAATAAGCTAATTCGTTTAAGACCTTTTAATAGGTATAAACAGATACAGACGATATTAGTAATATATAGGTAAAGTATCGGATTAGGCTATAGTAGGTATAGTCGTAGTAATTAGTCTTATAATCCAGAGGCTTTTTCTATAAGGCGCCCTATCGGACTGCTGCTTCCGGTCTTACCGAGGATACTAGTAAAGATACTTAGACCGGGATTAAGAGATTTATAAACGTTGATTTAATTAATTGTAAACGTCCGTTCAGGATAGTAATAGGGTTGATTGATTCCCTCTCTTCCCCTGGCCCCCAAACCCCTGACCCGGACGGGGTTTTATCAATGCAACCTCCGTTTGCTCCTTCCATTACTACAACTCCCATCTGACAAACTGGTTTCCGGCACAAACCCCTTCCCAACCC
>MUZH01003380.1:0-12987 GCA_003012965.1 Juglanconis oblonga
CCTCCTTGATCTCGGTGCCATCGTCCAGCGTCACCAGCACGTCCGAGGCCTCCCAGGGGGACACGAGCCGGAGGCTCTTGATCCTGCGCTTCTCGACGGTGACCCTGGTCGGGGACAAGCCGGCGATCTGGGCGTCGGCCGCGATGGCGGCGGCGTCGTCGTCGTCGCCGTTGGTGTAGATGGTCAGCTTCTTGGCTAGGTTCAGCGCCATGCCCGACAGCTGCGAGACCAAGCCCACGCCGGCGCCGGCGCCGGTGAACAGGCCCATGGCCAGCAGGCCCACCGAGTCGCCGCCGCGCTCTTCGTACCCGTGGCAGAAGAGACTGTGGAATCTGGCCCCCCGCATCCCGAATGGTTAGCAAGCAAGCAAGCAAGCAAGCACCACGTCTCGGTATAGGGCCAGAAAAGAAAAGAAAAGAAAAGAAGTGGAAAAAGGGGCCAAGGGGGCGAGACGTTTCCTCACATTCCACGACCCCAGCACTCATCGTAGCCGTCAATATCAGGCAGCAGGTCCCTCACGCCCGTGGCCAGGGCGACCTTGCGGCCCACGAAGACATTGCCCTGCCAGTCCGTGGCCTCGAAGAGACCCGAGAGGCCCAGCGTCGCGAGCTCCGTGATCCTCGTCTTGCGGAACTCCACCGTGTCGTAGCGGGTCAGGATGTCGCCCTTGGCCTTGGTCCGGAAGACCACCGGGTCGACGTGGTCGAAGCCGAGGACCCCGTGCATGTGCGCGGCGCGGCCGTTGCGGTAGTGGCCCGAGTCGAGCACGATCGCCGTCTGTAGTTGTCGTACGATGGTGGTGGCGACCGCGAGACCGGCCGGGCCGCCGCCGATGATGAGGACGTCGTAGACCTTGCTAGTAGTAGTAGTAGTAGAAGTGGACATGGTTTGATCTTAGGGGGGGGGGCACGTCGATGGTATTTGTCCAAGTATTTCTGCAAAGTACCCTGGAGAGATGTGAAAGGTGTCGCGAAAGGGAGCAAGAAGACCTCGAGGTCACAGCTGGAATGGTACAGTTTATAAATTTGGTTTTGTTTTGGGGGGGGGGGGCGAATATACTCGGCGTGGAAGGAATGTTTGTATTTTGATTTTACTCGGACGCAGCACTGGATTATTATATACATACCCCGTCTCACTCATTGTGGCGTGTTCTTTTTCTTCTTCCTTCTCTTCTCGCCCTCATTCTTTGCGTGCATAGTCTCAAGGTGCTTACATACTACGCCGCTGACGACGAGCTTCCTCTTCGGGGGTGGCGGATCACGTTGTGCTCCACGAAATAAACTCGGCGACCTGATCACGAGGGGCCTCTCCGGAGACGTGTTTTTGGGACTCGGCCCGGGCCTAGCCGCGAACTCTTACGCACGAGAATGGACCCCGCCAGTCCCCCTATCGCCGTGAACCGGGTGAAGCGGGCGGGCATGTCACAGAGTCCCGGACAAAAGGAAACGCGGGGTTCATCGATATGGTGGTGGTGCCATACGGTCACCCCACGTGTGAGAGTGGACAGCGGCTCCACTCCCTGAACCTCGTGTGGCTCGACGTCCTATGCAGAGCCCAGAGCCTCAACTCGATCTCATTACACATGGCACATGGCGTGTTGACAACAGCTTCAACAAGCCCTCGCTTGTGCTCAGTGGTGCCGAATGACTTTCTTCTTCTTCTTCTATACATGCGATGAGGCCATGCAATCCAACCATCCGCTTCAACGTCCTTCTCAGGGTGCTCTGTGTCTTTTGTACAATATCCCCGTCCCAGCAACCTATGCTAGTGTTGATTGAGTATGAGTAGAGTTGAAGTCCCTTCCTCCCTTCCACGTTCCCCCCCTCTCGCCGCATCACCTCACCTCCTTAAAAGCAGGCGCCGGCACCGGTGCCTCCGGCCCATCCCCATCCACAATCCCTCTCTCACCTCCGCCCTCCGCCGGTGGCAGTGGGGGCGCATTCTTGCTCCCATCAAAGTATTTGGTGAACTCCTCTTTATCGGCAAACGGCCTAGGGCCCAGCAGGCGCACCATATCATCCCTCGTCAGCATCTCCTTCCTCAGCAGCTCCTCCGCCACGATCCCAACCTCCTTCTTCTTCTCCACCAGCAGATCCTTGCACTGCTTGTACGCGACATCCACAATCCTCCGCACCTCCGCGTCGATCTTCTGCGCCGTGTCCTCCGCGAAGGGCTTGTTGAACTGGTTCTTGTCCTGGTCGAAGTGGATGGGGCCAAGCGCCTCGGACATGCCCCAGCGCGTGACCATGTTGGTAGCGTACATGGTGACCTTCTTGAAATCGTCGGACGCGCCGGTCGTCACGGTCGGGAAGTGCAGCTCCTCCGAGATGCGGCCGCCTAGCGTCATAGCCATGCGGTCCATCAGCTGCTTGGTCGTCATGAGGTAGGCGTCGCCCACGGGAAGATATTGTGCGTAGCCGAGTGCCCCCTTGCCGCGCGGGATGATGGACACCTTGAGGAGAGGGTCGGCGAACTCAAAGTACCAGCCGCAGATGGCGTGGCCGGCCTCGTGATATGCGACTGTCTTCCTCTCCTCGGGGTTGAGGACGAGTGACTTGCGCTCTAGACCTCCGACGACTCGCTCAATGGCCTTCTCGAAGTGGACCATCTCAACGGTCTCGGCATTTGCTCTTGCAGCTGTGTCATGTTAGTCACATACATGTAAAATTAAGCAGGCTGAAGAGTGGACATACCAACAAGCGCGGCCTCATTGACGGCATTGGCAATATCCGCACCAGAGAATCCAGGTGTCAGAGCCGCAAGCCTTCCGCAGAGATACTCGATATCCTCCTTGGTGACGATCTTAGCCAGATGCACCTTGAAGATATCCGCCCGCCCCTTCATGGTCGGTCTGTCGATGTGAATCTGCCTGTCGAAACGACCAGGCCTCATCAGCGCTTGATCAAGCACATCCGGCCGATTGGTACCCGCAAGCACCACGACCTGCTCCTGTGTGTTGAATCCGTCCATCTCCGTCAGAATCTGGTTCAGCGTCGCCTCACGCTCCTCGTTTCCACCGAAATTCCTGTTTCCATCTGCACGCGACCGACCGATGGCATCGATCTCATCGATGAAGACGATACACGGGGCATTCTTCCTCGCCTGCGCGAAGAGGTCGCGCACGCGCGATGCACCAACACCGACGAACATCTCCACGAATTCAGAACCACTGACGCTGAAGAACGGCACGCCCGACTCACCAGCCGTCGCCTTCGCCAGAAGCGTCTTACCAGTTCCAGGGGGGCCCGACAAGATCGCGCCACGCGGGATCTTGGCGCCCAGCCGCTGGAAGCGTTCGGGCTGCTTGAGGAACGCGACGAACTCCATGATCTCAACCTTGGCCTCGTCCATGCCGGCGATGTCCGCAAACTTGACCTTCACAGCCGTTTCGTGGTTGTACATCTTGGCGCGGCTCTTGCCGAAACCGAACATACCGCCTCCGCTTCCGCCGCCGCCCGGTCCGCGCCGTGAGGCGTAGTAAATCAGGCCCATGATCAGTAGTGTCGGGCCAAAGGCCATGATGAGGTTGCCGAGCTGGCTCTCGCCTGCGTAAGTGACGGGGATCCTCTCCGTTGCAGGGATCTGGAGCTCGTCCTGAGCCTCGTCTAGGTGCCTCTCGAAAGTCTCGATGGAGCCGATCGACACGTAGAAGTGGAAGCCTGGGTTCGCAGCCACGCTGTCGGGGTACATGGCCCGCGTGGCTTCCTGGTTAAGGTCCACCCGCACCTTGCCCCCGATTACCACCAGTTTCTCGACCAGTCCCTTATCCAGGTAATTCCTCCGCAGCTCCTGCCAGCTGATATCGCGCGTCTCGCTCGGGAAGATCATGCTCCAGACGGGGTAGAACAGCGCAGCCGCCAATATCCAGCCCAGAAGATCGCTCGTGTCTAAGACCTTGATGTTGGGGTCGTTCTTCGCATCCTTGCCCTTCTGGTTCTTGCCGCCCCTTTCCTTCGCCTTCTGCTCGCCCTGTTCCTTCTCCTTATTCGCCTCCTCCTCGCCGCCAAACTTGGGCTCGTTCGAGCTGAACATCTGCTGCGTGCCGCTGCCCGCCATCTTGGATGCCAGCTTGTGCGCGATCCTGACCGCCTTCATCGTATCCCCGATCGTCAGCCCCTCGCTCGCCTGCTTCTGCAGCAGGCCCCGCAGCTCCAACGGCGCGCCCGACTTCTTGATCTCTCGCGCCACTTCCTCGAAGGTCTCGCGCTGCCGCACCGGCACCAGCAGCTTCATCCTATCCAAGGACTCGAGCTCCTTCTCGTTCAGGAAGACCCAGCCGTCGGGCAGCTTAGGCGGTTCCTTGCTCTCCGGTTTTACCTGCTCCTGCTCGGACGCTTTCACTTGTCCGTCGTCTGGCTTCTCGGACCCTTGGACCTTCTCTCCTTTGCTGTCATCTAGTTTTTTCGCCGCATGTTTCGCTTCATCTTTTGGCTTCTCCGGTGGGGTGTTGGGAACATTCGAGTAGAACCGCGGGCGCGGCAGGAGGTATGCTGATGACGACGGCGTGGGCGCTATCCTAGGTATCCTAGCGCCGCCGCGCGAACCTATTCTCGACAGCGCCAGTCGGGCAACCTGCCGCGACGACGGCCGTAATAATGTCGACATCGCGATGTGGGTGTGTGTGGGTGTGAAATGTCGAAGGGGAAAAGGAAGGTGGAGGGCGTGTGAGTGACGGATCGGATCAGACGGGGTGTGAAGCTGGGCGAGTCAAACCACCGGGCCCCGCAAGAAACAGTTGTGACGGACGATACACGTGCTGTCGCGTCGAACGGGGTTGTCGAAGGTTGGTTCTTGATGTGTGAGAAAAGGCGATGTTGGGCTGCGTCACTCGGTCACCCCGAGCCCGTCTGATCGCGGTGGCGTTGCGGGTCTTTCGGAGGTGGTTCGAGCAGCTTTCGCGAGCCGCCGAGCTCGCCTGTAGGCCCGACTTTTGCGGATGAGCATCATAGAACATGCCAAGTGCTGACTAATTCGGCTTCAGTGGCTCCTAACCCCGAACCTCTCTCTTCAGGACTTTTTTTAAGACACAACGACAGAAGACAATAGGCTAGACATTTTCTGTGGAAACCCCTCTCTACTCTTGATGCATTGATCTAGTTATATTTATGTCTTTGTATCTTCCTTCTTATTTCTTTCACTGGAGTACCTAGTACTTGAGATTCAAAAGTGGTACATGCAAGCAAAGGACATCGCTTTTAAAAAGTAGTCGTTTGCAAGGTCATTCCCACCAGTTATATATATGAACGCCCCTCCTTTCTCAAACCCAACCAGTTACTCGAAAACTCGGAGGAAATGAAACATGCAAATTCTCGTCTTCCATGCCACGCTCGCATTATTGCAATGGTTATCACAAACCCAGCCTATGACGGCACAGCCTTCACAGGAACGACATTGGAAAGCAATCCCGCCAGGCATCCGTACCATTTTCTCGATCCTGCGAAGCCATCAGTGCTATTAAGGAGTGGTGAAAGCCAAGGCTAAACAACCAATGCTCTGTTAAATCATCTTCCCCTGACGGCGAATGCTCGAGCTATTCGATCCGGTCGTCCTCATCGCTGCTCCCCAAAGTTACCATTCTCCACACTCGGATACGCACCACCGCTCATCTCCGCCCAGTCCCAGTCAAAGCTCATGGGTAGTTGGTACAGGTCCTGTGGTATCAACGGCTGCTGGAAACTCGTGCCTGCTGCCGGTGGAGATTGTGACGGCCGACCTGGTTGATTATTATTATCATTGAGCTGCCCGAAGCCTGTCAGCTCCGCAAAGGACGTAAATTCCATGGGGTCACCTCCGTTGGTGAAATCCGCACTCCAATTCGCAGCCGGTGTAGGCTCACCGGGACTGGTCGCGGTCATCGGACTGAAGCCCTGGCCTTCTGTGGCAGCCCGCGGAGATAAGGTGTCGTTGTGTTGGCGAGGGGTAGGTGTATTTGCGTTACCAGTCATCGGTCGTGGTGTCTGCGCGGACGAAGACCCTCTCTGGACTGACGCTGCTGCTGCTGCTGCTGCTGGGTTTTTGCCGTTCTGGTTCGCGTTGGCGTTCGTACTGCCTGACTTGTTGGCTTGCGATTGTTCCGCGTTCTTCCTCTTCCTCCGACCTGCGTTTTCCTTCTCGGCCCTTTCAATCATGACCTTGCTTATGCGCTCAAACTCAGAGCAGATCCCAAGCATCCGGTGCACACCACCCGTCTCGACCTCCTGGCCCAAAGCGGACAAGAATTGCACAACCATGTTCAGCAGTCTTGTGTCAGATCGTGCTCTGGGGTCGAGAGGATTCTGTAGAATGTTGCCAAACAAAGTCACCAGCGCAGACACAGGAAAGTACAAAACCATCCTAATGACGAATATTAGTCGTGCAAACGTTCATTTGAATATGAAAGGGACTTTGCACTTACCAAACAACGGAAGAATCACCCTGGGGAATGTACTTGAGCAGCGAGATTGACGCTCTTGCGGCCGACGTGCACAGGGCTGCTGAATTGAAGACCCTGGGGTTCAATGGCTTCGCGTTCAGACCTTGGATGGCGAAATTCGAAAGACGACTTGTCCAATATCCACGATGTATTGACATGCGGTGTATTGTTGTCAGACAATTGTAGTACGTGAAGTGAAGCATGACAACATGGAGGATGAGCGGCGTGTGCGAGGCTTGGATCTCGTTCTCGGGTCGATACTCGATAGGCATGCGATCCTTCCAGTCTTCCAGTTCCTGGTCAAGCTCTCCGATGGTTTGCAGTAGCTCACCATCCGTCTGCTTCGTCGCCTTTGTTGCGTACAACGTCTTGTAGACCCGACTTTCGATGAGGGAAAGTTCACACATCACCCGGAAGAGGTTCATCTTCCCCTTGCCATCAGCCAGGGGAATGTTGCCAATATTATCCTCAGGTTCGGCGTCCGGTAAGTCCACGTTCATATCGTCGTCGTCCTGCGCGAATGGTCGACCAGAGCGGAGACACAGATCCTTGTCCAGCATGTATGCAATCCAGAAGACTCGTTTCCTCTGTTCAATCTCGATAGGGTTCAAGTTAAAGCCTGTCCCACGCTTGTGCAGACCGATGTTGTGTGATAGGCGGATGGCGGTCCCGACAAGGAGAGACGACGGTTGCGGGTTAGGAGTGCCCTGCATGAAGAGCGCCATGCCCAGCAGCGCTTGTACACTGAGCAGATCAGTGTTACGCATCGCCAATTCTGAGAAGACGGCCATGGCGTTCTTCATATATCCCCAGGCCTTCTCATCCTCCTCCCGCGACACTAGGTTGCTCATGACTCGCAGTCGATGAGCAATGGCGAGGGCAACATTCAAACTGGCCCACCAACCAGATCCCGAATAGGGGTCTTTTGAGTATTGCCTTTCTACCAGATGCATGAAGGTAGGGCGATGAAACAGTGGGAACATGCAGTTGAAGTTGTCGAAGTAGTCCTTCAGTAGCGACAGACCCTCATGCTTGGGAGGAAGCGGTAGGAACACAGGTCTCGGAAACAAGTCGGCGAACACTTCAGGTTTCCAGTTGCTCCACTTGTGATCATCCATGGAAACATGAGAGATCATCTGTTGGAAGGACGAGTCACCGGTCTTCTCGTTGACCCACTGAATGCCCTTGGGCGAGAAGATGGAGAATCCGGAGGAGGAACCTAAATTTTGTTTCTGTCAGGCCATGACAGCTAGTAACAGGGTCTGTGATTCGACATACCGATGTACCTGGTCTCACCAGATGTGTTGGTGACCAGCGAGCACATCATCTCGGAAAGGGCTTCCACCTCTTCTTCATTCTCGGGCCTCCTCTGCTCATCCATCGACTTGCGTCTCTCATCTTTGTCCTTGGGCGGCTCCGGCGATGTCAGCGTGCTCCGAGGGGTCGATGAGGCTCCGTCTTGACCCGAAGTTGCCTGCGACGGCGAGGTCGGGTTAGACTGTGCAGCCTGTGAGGCGTGCCGTGACTCCTGCTTCTTCTCGGCGAGTTTCTTTTCTAGTGTGCCCAGGTCTGTAGCACCATCGTCCTCTCCGAGCAGGCCTGCGTGACCGGGTCAGTGCGCAATTCATGCGAGACCGGATGACGCGGTGATCACTACTGTGACCGGGAAACTAGACCGGGAAACTAAGCAGGGAATGAAGAAAGGCATACCTGAGAGTCGCAATAGACTCTCCATGCGACCGAGACGGTTTTCCAGGCCCTCGATGTACTTCGCGCTGCAAAGGATTGTGAGCTGCATGCCACTTCTCTTGGGGGCGCACGGACCCCTCGGTGGTCCATGGTGATGATGATGACGATGGCGATGGCGGGCACATGGGCGACTCACCCCTTGGGCGGGTTCCTCTTCTTCTCCACCTGCGTGAAGACGCAATCCGTCTTGTAATTGATGCAGTGGGTGCATGCTGGCAGCTTTCCGTCGCACTTGATCTTCTTTTTCCTGCACATGTCGCAGGCCTATTGCAGGTTCGTCAGCGCTTTGAGGGGTCCGACGTGCCGAAGAAGCCGGGCGAGGAGACTCTCACCCTTGCAATTCTCCTCCTCTTGGCCTCATTCGCATCGTCGAGGAGTGCGCCCGGGTCGCCGAACATCTGGGCGGTAAGCTCTGGAGGCAGGTGCTGCATTGGCATGCCATGATAGGCGTCGCCGAAGATCTGGGGCGGCTGGTTCATGAGCTGCGGCGGCGGTTGGGCCATGGCCGGGTGGAAGCCACCCATGTGGTGGTCCATGGCGGGATGAGGGTGAATTTGATTGATAATCCTTGTGGCAGGCCTGTCCCGCGACTCGGATCTCTTGTCCTCAGCAAAGCCTCTCCGAGGAGATCGTTGGGGTGGAATTCCAATTTGGACTGTTGACAGTTTCGTGTGCAGAGAGCACTGCAGCTGCAAAGTCGGGTCTCGCGGGAGGGTGCAGAGGTAGGAGGTAGGTGGTAGGTGGTAGGTGGTCGTCGGATGTCGTCGACGGACGTTGGTCAGGTGTAAGTGATGCAAGTGGTGCAAGCTTCAACGGATGGGAAGAGGCGCAGACCTCAATCGGCGCGGGACGGTGGATACTTGTTGCAGGTTGTTGTAGGGAACAAGAGGTTAGGCCAGGGCGCCAAGCCCAGCTGGGAAAGCAGCAGTACAGGTATGGTACATACCTACTAGGAGGTAGTATGCGGCAGCTGTCTGGCCGTCGTGGCTGTCTGGCTATGCTGCTGTCTGGCAGTGAGTGTGCAGCGCAGCGCAGCACAGCGCCGTGCAGCGCAAGGGCACACAGGCAGGGGTGACGCTGATCAGGGGAGGCGAGCTTGAGGGTTTGAGGGTTTTGAGGGACTTGATGAAAAGGGACTGTGCCACGACCGCTGCTGCATGCTCATGCTGCTGCTGCTGCTGCTGCCGTCTGACTTTCTGACTTGTCGAAGTAACCTCGCTTTCCCACTTCCCGGTTCTTCCCTTCCTTCCTTAATTCCTCTTGCTCTGTCAAAACCGACAGACGGCTCCACAGCCTGCGTCCAAGACGAAGCTGCCCTAGTCTTCTTCAGACGACGCCTGTCAGATGTACCGTAGTACATAGCACTGAGAACCTCCATCACTACACAGCGCGAGGTCGGCGATCGAGTTGGTCATCAGAAGTCTGTCTGCCAACAAAAACTCCCGACTTCCTGGACGCGATACTTGCCCTTCGGGGTGATCTCGGATTGGTCTGCAGGGATTGTGCCATGTCACCCTGGTATTTTACCTAGTATTTGAGATATTGGACGACTTGTCACCGACGGTACTCGATAATCCTCAGCAAAGAAGTCGTATCCAGTCACTCCGGTCTCTCGTCGTCGTGCACCTTCGCGCACGAGTGCAAGTGCCTGTCTGCCAGCATGTGACTGGGTCAAGCCTGTTGAAACACACCGACGATGATGGTCCCTCCAGCGTCAAAAGTCTCTTCGAAAGTCTGCTTATCTCTCGATCCGCCAGTCCCCAGCTGTTCCATGGTTCAAGGGACTATGACTATGTGATGATTGTCGGGGCCAGCCTTGACAGTAAGCTCTACTTTGTACTTCAAGTATGTATGTACTGATCCGTACCCTGTAACAACAAATAGTCGGTACCTGCCCTTCACCAGCCTATGTGGTTGTCTATACCTTGACGCTCATAGACAGACGAAAGATGGCCATGACGGGCACTTTGCTCATGGCTGGGACAGAGCGGTTGACCAGCTTCGACTTGATCAACCGGCCACTCCAGATCAGCAGCACGCCAGACGCCTCTCCCGTCGTTGTCTTATGACTTTTGCTGCCGATAATACAGGCTGGCGCAGTGGAGAAACACTATCCTCGAAACACTTGATTCGATTCGTTGAAACGACTATACACTGGTCACATATACCGCCCTCCCGGATTCGGATAATGACCACGGAAGTTACCACCGCTCTCACGTATACATACTGATTTTGGGAAGCGGAGTCTGCTGGATGCGTCGCGGTCTGCGGATGGCTTCCGTAGGGTGTCCGTTGCTCACGGCGCGACGAGTTGCTGTGCTTGAAATGAGTAGTATTATCCTTGGGACAGCTCTCGTCTAGACAGTCTGGGCAGCTGGGCAGCTGGGCAGCTGAGTAGACACGGTACCACAGGAATTTCAAGGACGACGATCCCGAGGACCCCGTACCAACACGCCGTCTTGCACGGCAGACCTAACCGAGAATGGATACTTAGGGTCACAGCCGCTTCCGTTCCGGACCCACGGTGGACGTGCTGCTCGATACTGACCTCATCATGGCCACCGCACTGACCTTGTAGGCGCACACATGGTTGTTGAAACTCCGGGATCAAGAGCGCACCACGCACCTAGCTGTGCAGGAGAAAGCTCCCGCCGTGACGCAGACACTGCCTAAAGCTCAGCTGTTCAAGTTCGGGTGCCACGATGATGCATGAGATCGGCGCGGCTAGACGACCTCAGTTTAAGTGGTTGTGCCTCAAAAGGCTCCGTCCAAGCGAAAATGCTTGGTATTTCCCCCAGATTGGGGCTCAAGGCATGAAAGACTCCACATGCTCCTGTCACCGTGTCCAAGAAGCCGTGCTACGGGATACCCTGTGGGATCTGGCTATGTGGGATCTGGCTGTGTGCATCAGCTCGTGCAGTACCCAACTACTATGTAGCTTACCGGCCGGTGTTGGTGGTGTGCATCATGACAGTTTGCATCTCTAGGTACATCTCAACCCAAAGGTCTCGTGCATCACGACAGCAGCACGTCGTACGATGGGAAAGGGGAATGTGGTGCGTTATGCGGCATGACAAAACACATCCAACAAGATCCGCCGCCACGCCGACCGCACCATTCCGTCCCCCTCCCCCCTTACCCAGAAAAAAAAAAATCCCGGGCCGATCATGCCGCAACGTGTGGCATCGTGTACCATATCGTACTCTACTATCTCCATGGCCTCGCTCCGGTAAACCGCCAACCAAGGGTCGGTTGTGTCTGGCAAAACTCTCCGATGCAGGGCAGGCAGGCCACCTTGACAACCTTGGAAGAGACAAAACAAATTCGAGGAAGTGACAACCTTAGAAACGGCAGCCTCCTGCACGGGGATCACGATGCACCTCGTCCGGGACAATGCGCCGGCCTCACGTGTGTGTTTCGCGAACCCCCCCCCCCAATAAAGTGGCAGGAGGCCTCACAAGAAAGAGCATCTTATCGTATTTGAGGGAAGAAGAAACATCTATCCAGTGTCCGTCGCAAGATGCCAGGTGCAACAGACAACGGCGTTTCGAGCTCTACGCGCTAGGCTGACCTCCACAGAAAAAACGACCCTTCGTGCGTCGCCAAGAAACCATTCTTCAGATCTCACTAATGCACCAAAGAATGAACAAAAAAGAGGATACCGACGCCAATAGAGACTAACCCTCAACCAATCACCTCCCCAAGAGAGATTTGTCATGTCCCACGGCCCTCAAAAGTCTAAGCGACTATTGACTCGATTTGCCGTCGGTGGCGACCCCTTACCGTTTCACGTATGTCTCAACGCTCGGCGAGTACGAGCGAGAAAGTCTCATTGGCCCACGCGGATTTTGCACAGCCTCACTCTCGTCCTCTGTCCCAAGGCGCCGCGATGACCAAACACCAAGGTTTTTTTCTTTTCTACCTTCTTTCCTTCCTTCATTCCTCCCCCCGCGCTGTGGTGGACCACCGGCGTCTCGCCGGCAGAGCCGAGGAGGCGAGGCATATGTCAAGCCTTCGGCAACAACGTCGTGTTGACAAAAAACGATTCCAAATATCCTGGCAGGTCTGCCTGGGAGTCTTGGTAATCCACACGGGGCAGGGTTTGTCTGTCAAGAGGCCAATTAACGGCAAGAATGTGCTGGCCACGCAACACCCCTTTCTTGAGACAACAAGCCATTGATTGATGACTCTTTTCCGCATCCCGTGAATGCTCTCGCCTGGAGACTGACTACCGACCGTCTGATGGGAAAGTCTAGCTCCCCCGAGCGTTTGGAATGATCTTCGCCCAAGCACTTCCCTGCCGAACTAACAATCCAACATAGGACGAACCACTCACTCAACCGAGGAGCTGCACAAGGAGGCTGGTCCAATAACATATACGCCATAGTCTTAAACATACGAGGTGCGAGGACATGCTCCTCGGCCGACAATATGTCCCCAGTTCAGTGATGATTTTATTCACCGTCCAATGGGAGAGGAGAATCGTTCAACAAACAGAAAACAAGACCATGGATGACTTACCCCCCAACCCCCCCCAAATCAACTACCGAGCGTACCGTTCTCATATCTACCGAGGTAGGCACAACAAAACAAAAGCCACGAGGGCGCGCAACCCAGGCCGAGGCCGGACCGATCATCACAAGCCAAAAAGCACGACTCCCGGTCGAGGCCACCGTCCCGCACACCGCCGTTCCAGGCACAAAGAGTCATAGCTCACTCCCAGACCCCATCGATCCGCATGGCCGCCGCCGCC
Source organism: Juglanconis oblonga (assembly GCA_003012965.1). NCBI lineage: Eukaryota > Fungi > Ascomycota > Sordariomycetes > Diaporthales > Juglanconidaceae > Juglanconis > Juglanconis oblonga. The sequence continues at coordinate 12,915 of MUZH01003380.1, forward strand.
GCCGCCGCCGCCGGTCCCCTCGGACCACGGAAAAAGGTGTAGCCAGAGCGTCCGTCGACGACCACTCAATCGC
>MUZH01003381.1:0-12996 GCA_003012965.1 Juglanconis oblonga
CCCCCCCCCAATGCAATCAACGGCCCCGTGAATCCAGACCCATTTGATCCTAACCACGCTCCAGCTTCAACGCCTTCTCTATCTACGGTCACTGGGGCTATCACGCGTCCTCGCCCTCCTCCCTTGACTTCAGTAGCGGCGCGCACAACTTCACCTCCATCCTGACCCTCGCTTCCTCCCTCGGCCTATACGTGATCGTCCGGCCAGGGCCCTACGTCAACGCGGAATCGAACGCGGGCGGCTTCCCGCTCTGGGTAACCACAGGCGCCTACGGCACCCTCCGCAACGATGACGAGCGCTACACGGCGGCATGGACGCCCTACTGGAGTACCATGTCGCAGCTGATCGCGCCGCACCTGATCACGAACGGCGGGAATGTGATCCTCTTCCAGGTGGAGAACGAGCTGGGCTCGCAATGGAGCGACGTCGCCACCAGGACGGCCAACATGGAGGGGGCCAACTACATGGCGCTCCTCGAGGCGTCGGCGCGCGCCAGCGGCATCGACGTTCCGCTGACGCACAACGACCCCAACATGAGGGCCTACTCGTGGTCCAAGGACTTCAGCAACGTGACGGGCAACGTCGACGTGGTCGGGCTCGACAGCTACCCGAGCTGCTGGAGCTGCGACCTGAGCGAGTGCACGGGCACCAACGGCGCGTACGTGGCGTACCAGGTCGTCGACTACTACGACTACTTTGCCGACTTCAGCCCGACGCAGCCCAACTTCATGCCCGAGTTCCAGGGCGGCTCCTACAACCCCTGGGCCGGCCCCGAGGGCGGCTGCCCGTCCGACATCGGCGTGGATTTTGCCAACCTCTTCTACCGGAACCTGCTCTTCCAGCGCGTCACCGCCGTGTCGCTGTACATGCTGTTCGGCGGGACCAACTGGGGATGGCTGGCGTGCCCCGTGGTGGCGAGCAGCTACGACTACTCGTCGCCCGTGAGCGAGAACCGGGAGATCGGGGATAAGTACTACGAGACGAAGCTGCTCACCATGTTCACCCGCGTGGCGAGGGATCTGGCGTATACGGATCGGGTGTGGAACGGCACGGGCTTGACGAGCAATGAGGCGATCACCACGGCGGAGCTGAGGAACGGAGAGACGGGCGCAGGGTTCTATGTCGTGATGCACTTGGATTCGACGAGCAGCACGGTTGAGACGCTTCAGCTGAGCGTCAACACGTCGCGGGGTGCTCTGACGGTGCCGCAGCATGGTGGGAATGTGACGATCAACGGGCACCAGGCCAAGGTGCTTCCCACGGATTTCAGCTTTGGCGGCAAGAATTTGCTGTACTCGACTGCTGAGGTGTTGACATACTCGGTCTTGGATGGCAAGGAGGTGCTGGCTGTGTGGGTGCCCACAGGAGAATCTGGTGAGCTTGTGGTGGAGGGAGTGAGCGCCGCGAGCCTGGCCAAGTCGTCCTCCAACAACTCTTGGACAACTGTCAGCTTCGTCCCCCGTAACTCGAGCGTGGCCATCAACTGGGCCAATACAGCTGGCATGACCGTGGTGGATCTCGAAGATGGCGCGCGTGTGGTGATCCTCGATCGCGAGGCGGCGTACTTGTTCTGGGCACCGAATCTGGGGAGCGACCCGACATACCCCGAGAATAGCACAGGTGAGTATCTCGCGGTCATATCTCTTGTCTCGGCCCTGTGGCTGACGAGACTGACGAGACTGACGAGAGTATAGTCCTCGTGCAAGGCCCTTACCTCGTGCGATCAGCGGCCATTGCTTCGAATGGCACGCTCGAACTCACAGGGGACATCGACACCTCCACCGAGGCCATCACGATCTTCACACCATCATCCGTCTCCTCAGTGATGTGGAACGGCAAGCCAGTCGCCATCGCCTCCCAAGATGGCAACCTGCTCACTGCGACACTGGACGGTCCAGCCGAATTCAACCTGCCGTCTTTGGGACCGTGGAAGTGGCACGACAGTCTGCCCGAGATACAGGCAAACTACACCGCCTCTTCCCCCACGTGGATCAGTGAGTCTCCCAGTGGCTCAACAACACCAACACGTCAGTCAAGAAGAGCGGGTTTGTGCTGACAGATCTCATTCCAGCCGCCAACATCACCAACAGCTCCAACCCCCGCCCGCCCGCGCCCAACAACCCAGTGCTGTACGTCGACGAGTACCACGTCCATGTAGGCAGTCATATCTACCGCGCGACATTCCCCAGCTCGTCCCAGACCGGCGTGTATCTCAACATCACGGGCGGAACCGCCTTCGGCTACTCAGTCTGGCTGAACGGCGGTTTTGTTGGCTCCTACCTCGGCTCGTCCGGCTCCGCGACAGGAGAGGGCTCTTTCTCCTTCGCCAACGCGACACTAGCCGCCAGTGGCAAGGACAACGTTCTGGTCGTTGTCATGGATAACTCGGGGCACGACGAGACGACTGGCGCCACAACGCCACGGGGTATCTGGAACGCCACGCTGCTTGGGCCGGATGGCGCTGGGTACGGCTTTTCGGCGTGGAAGATCGCGGGTACCGCTGGAGGAGAGGGCAACATCGACCCGGTCCGGGGGCCATACAATGAGGGCGGGTTGTACGCAGAGCGGGTCGGGGCGCATCTTCCGGGATATCCTGACAGCGACTGGACATCTGTCTCCAGCGACGCTACCACGCTCGCGGTCCCTGACGCCGGGATACGCGTCTTCCGTACCGTGGTCCCTCTCTCTGTCCCTTCCGGGCTGGATGTGTCCGTGTCGTTCCAGTTCTCGGCCCCAGGGAACGGAAGCGCCAGCAGCACCTTCGTGTCGGAGTACACCAACCAGGCGAGGGCACTGCTGTTTGTGAATGGGTATCAGTACGGCCGCTTCAACCCGTACATTGGGAATCAGATCAGCTTCCCTGTCCCCACGGGCATCCTGGACTACAATGGCAACAACACGATTGCGGTGACGGTCTGGAGCCAGAGTGAGCAGGGAGCGGAGGTGAAGCTTGACTGGGACTTGGAGTATGTGCATACCACTGGGTATGACATGAGCTTTGATGCCGGATATCTGAGGCCAGCATGGACGAGTGACAGACTGGCATACGCTTAAGTGATGGTAGCCAAATGAATAGTCCGTTGCTCCAGGTGATTATCAGCAAAGCGAGCCATCACGTTGACCAGGACAGACAGACTCTCGCCAGATGGATTTCAGGGTAAGATAGCTGTTCAACCTTGCTGAGACGTGGTATCTTGACGACAACCTCCTGATCTCACCAAGAGCAGGTTCAGAGAGTCAAGACTAAACCAAGCAGGAACTTGTTCCTCCAGCGCTCTCGAAACATTCCGGGCGACCGGCAGACTAAAACAAGAGGGATCTGGGTGTCTGACGCTCTGACGGCACTGATGGCAGCCCCGTTCACGGATCAGAAACCTGAACGCGTCCTGTCTCTACCGACGCAAGAACACCAACTTCGCAACTCATGAACAGTAAACATCGGGCTTCCGGGCCAGGCCATCCTCCCCTCCGTGCAGCAAGCACAATAACCACCCCCCCCCTCCTCCGCGAGGGAGAATAATCCTACCCGGACGAGCCTGAGATAGCGCCGCCGCCACTAAAATGCGCTACCCCGCCATCCGCCCCGGCGCGCAGGACGACTAGTCCGGCCTGGGCGTGGAAAGCAACGCAGCCCACCGACATCACGACCCACTCGGACGCCCTCGCGCCTCCTCTTCCCCCCGGGGAGACCGTCGCCTTGTGTGAAGGTGAAGGGGCTTCTGGCCTCCAACGGCAGTCTGGCGGGAGTGAGTTTTCGGGTGAGTTTTCGGGTGAGTCTTCTGGCCTACGATCGTGAACCTTCCTGCCATCTGCCACAACTTGAAGATCTGCGAGCGAAATGGTCCGATGTCAACCGAAGCATCCTGGTTTGGGATTTGGGGTCGTGCAGGATCGGCTGCAACCCCCCTCCCCCCCTTGGTGATCTTATAGGGGATTTTTGAGCCTTATTATTCAAGCCACCCCGGCTGAGAACGCGACCGTGTACTCTCGTTTGCGCCCGATTAGAGACCCTTACCACATCTTTCTTTGCAATCGCCTTACAATTGATCAGCCCTGAAAACGGAATTTTGAAGACAAGAAAAAGAAAGGCTGGCAAGGATTTATGCACAGTTAGTTACCTAGGTAGTGGGGGTCTCCACTTGCCGCCGCCATGCGGGCGCTGCTTGCACACTATCTATCGTATACCTCCTATTAATACCTAGGTAGTCTTTCTTTCCTCTCGCTGTATATGCGTAGTGCATAGTGCATAGTGCATAGGTAGCTCTACCTTAAGTACTGACTGTATCCTACGTAGGTATCCTACGTATCCTACCTTGTCCTTGCCGTCGAGCTGAAACCTAACCTACTACATTAGGTACAGTAACATTATATACCTACTTAGTATCTTCATCAACTCCACACTCATCACTTGGCCCTCGTCCTCCTTTCCTCCTTTCCTGCTTCCACTGCGGACCACTACGGACCACTGCGGACGTAAATACCACACATATCTCTCCACCCACTTCCAGCCACCTCAGACACCCGTGGCCATGCCCCCTTCCCACCCCTCAGCCCTCTCCCACCCCCTCGTCGCCTACCCACCCTTCTCCTTGCTCTACAAACTCTTCAAGATCAGCACGATCCTCGCGCGCTTTCCCCTGTGGCTCGTCAAGAGCCTCGTCCCCGCCCTCCGGCCCTCCCCAACATGGAACTTCAGGCAGACCCTCGGCCGGTACCTCCTCCTCAACGTAGTAGATATACAATCCAACGTCGGCATCACCGAGCCCCTCCCGCTCACCCCCGGAAAGGAAGGCGCGAGGTGGGCCACCACTGAGCCTTTCGCCGACGAGCTCTATGTCGGCCCGCTCGTCAGCTCGACCATCCGCCCGACCACCATCGGCGGCACCTGGTACGGCCCCGCCGCCGCCGCCGCGCCCTCGACGCCGGACGACGCGAGCCGCTGGCGCAAGGTCGCGCTGCACATCCACGGCGGCGCCTTCGTCATCGGCGACGGCCGGCCCGCCGCGACCAAGTACCTGGCCACGGTGCTCACGGACCACGCGGGCTTCGAGGCGGTGTTCGCGCCGCAGTACCGGCTCGCCGGCTACGGCGGCCGCGATGCCTTCCCCGCCGCGCTGCAGGACGTGCTGACCAGCTACCTGTACCTGACGCGCACCCTGGGCATCCCCCCCGCCACGGTCACGCTCAGCGGCGACAGCGCGGGCGGCAACCTGGCCATCGGCCTGCTGCGGTACCTGGGGCGCTTCGGCGCGCAGATCGGCGTGGCCCCGCCGGGCCGCGTCGTCCTCATCAGCCCGTGGGTGCGGCCCAGCGCGGCGCTGCACACCGACTACCGCGCGTGGGAGCTGTTCGGGACGGACTTCCTGGCGCCGTCGTTCCTGCGGTGGGGGGCCCGGGCGTACATCAAGCAGGCGGAGAACGTCGATGAGGGGAGCGAGTGGGTGGATCCCCTGGGGCATCCCTTCCGGACCGAGACGCCCGTGTTTCTCAGCTGGGCCGAGCGCGAGATCCTGAGCGTCGATTGTGCCAAGTGGGCGGACGAGATGAGGACGGCCGGGAATGTGGGATGGGCTCTGGGTCTGGAGAAGGACGCGCCCCATGATACGATGCTGATTGGCGATGTGACCGGCTGGGAGAAGACGGCGGAGGAGACGGGACGACAGATTGGGAAGTGGGTCGATGAGAATTAGGGAGGTATGTTGTCTGGACGGTTGATCTGCTTGCCCGGGGACTATTCTCATGGGACTGCTCCAGCGTCAAGGGAGCTTGGGAGGGATGCGATGAGAAAACTGGAAGGCTTGTTCATGAATACCAGCCCGAGGCATGGTGGGGCTCTTTTTCTTAGCATCTCAGATACTTGTATCTGGCGATGCACGGTATGGCATGATGTTAGTTCGACCGTGCTATTGTTGGGACTAATCTGAGGGTACGACTCCACACTGGTGACTTATAGCCCGTGATGGTGACACTCCGGCATCACGTTGACAGGAGTGTGTATTGCTATCCGTCGGTCCGATATCAGACTCAAGAATGCACTTTGCAGACTTGTTCTTGCGGCCCGACCTCTGCCTTTTTATCAACAATCACACCAGATGACATGAATAACATGCTAAGGACTTACAGCTATGTAATCCATGAAATTGTAGTTGATATATCAAGGTGAATGAAGTCGACCGCCTAGACAACCTGGACGACTAAGAAGTCATTCTGGAAGACTAGAGCATACAAACAACATACGTGAGCTATCGAGCCTCGTGCTTCTCCTTTTCCATCAGGAGGCCACCGAGGCACGAAGAAGCAATGAGGACCGACGGGACCGACGGGACCGTGCCTGAGACAGATACGATGCCTGCACGTTCAGCCTCCTAGATATTCTGGGGTCGTTTCGTGAGTCGTGATCGGTTCTGTACTACAAGTAAGGCTCTCGACTCTTAGCTGCTAGATTCCGAGGATTTCAACTGCCTTTCTCATAGTGGTTCTTGAGTAGCCGGAGTAGTCAGATGATACTTTCGAGCGCCTCAATAAACCATCGAAACTGCAAAACAACATGCCTTTTTTTAATAAAAAAACCTCTCAGAACCTGGGCGATGTTTCGAAGGACCTTTGGGGATCCAGCAAGGGAGAGAGGAGGCGTGGCCACGCTCAGTCGTAGCTCTGTCCCAAGCCCACGCGGCTGGATCACCGTTGGTATCCCTTGGGTCTCAGCCGCCTGCGCCTTGTGGACTTGTGGATCTCCTATGTAGTAGAGTAGTACAAGACCTCGGACTCGAGTAAGCTGAGTAAGCTGCCACCCGGACCTATGGTCCGAGACAGGGGAGCTAATCCCCTTATATATTATTGACGAGTCCCGCCCTTTTTTTCACAACGGAGGCAATAGTGCCTATGTGAGAACACCACCACCGTTTGGCCTCGGACCTCGACCGCACCTCTCCCATCAGCCATCATGAGCGCCCAGTCGATAGGCTCCGGCCTGCACCCGGCGGTTTTTGTCGTGTGAGTTGAAGTGTGGTGGTGTCACTGCTGCGTACTGACCGGCTACCTATACGTCCAGGTCCTGGATGTTCTTCTCGAATCTCACCATCATATTCAACAAGTGGCTCATCGGGACGGCTGGATTCAGTAAGGTTCACTCTCTGTATATGCTAGTCTGATGGAGGCCGCCTACCAGCTGACACTCAAACAGCCTATCGCAAGTTCTCTCCGGCGCCACGCGATCCCCAGCGGCGAAACCGCGTTGCTAATGATAGACAGCTATCATCCTCACGACAATCCACCTCTTCACGGCCGTGTTGTTCACCCAGATCCTCGCGCACTACACGAGCCTGATGCCCCGTCCGACGAGGCCTGTTCTCACGCGGCGGTACATCTGGTATATCCTCGGCATTGGCTTGTGCTACACAGCGTCGCTCCTCTGCAGTAACATGGGTATGATGAACATCCACACCATCCACCCCATCCACCCCTTGGACTGTTGGCGTTTCTCACATCAAACCCTCTGCCCGCAGCCTACCTAACCCTCTCGGTCTCCTTCATCTCCATGCTGAAAGCCCTCGCGCCCGTCACGACCCTTGTGATCTCCTACGCCGGCGGCTTCTCGGACCCGACGAGCAGCACGTGGGTCAAGGTCTCCGTCATCACCTTCGGCGTGTTCCTCTCGTCCATCGGCGAGGTGACCTTCGCCTGGGACGGCTTCACCTACCAGATGTTCGGCACCGTGTCGGAGAGCGTGCGACTCTTGCTCATCGGGTGGCTCCTCGCAACGGGGCCCAGCCCTGAAGCCGCCGCCGCCCCGGCACGAGAAACCACGAGAACGGAGGCGAGCAGCAGCAGCTTCCACGATGACCACCACCACCACCACCACCACCACCACAGCGGGGAGGCCGTCACCCACGACGAGCGGGAAACAGGGGAGCCCTCGACGTCGGGCAGCGAGATGGACGTGGACGAGTCTTCTGGCGGTGGTGGTGGAGGACTCGCTGGGCTGGCTACCCACGACAGGATGCGGAGACTGCAGCGAGAGAAGGATCTTGAGGCGCAAGGGAGCAGCGACGTAAGCGTCATGGCGGGGATGAACCCCCTCGTCCTGCTGTACTACTACGCGCCCGTGTGCGCCGTGTTCAACTTGCTCGTCGCCCTCATGACGGAGTGGCGGACATTCAAGGTGGAGGATCTGCACCGTGTGGGCTGGAGCATGTTGGCGCTGAATGGGGCGGTGGCGTTCATGTTGAATGTGTCGAGTGTCTTTTTGGTATGTTCCTTTCTTGTTCTATTGTTCAATGCCCCTCGGTTGAGTGAACCGGGTGCGTGCAAGGGCGCTGACCAGTACATGTGTGTGTTTTGTCCAAAGATTGGCAAAACCTCGGCCCTGGCCATGAACCTCACCGGCATCTTCAAGTCCGTCCTGCTCGTCGTGGCGGGAATGGTCATCTGGAATACGCCCATCACCTTCATCCAGGCCCTGGGCTATGGCATCGCGCTAGTGGGCATGTTCGTGTACGCGCTGCCGGATGATGTTGTCAGGCGATCTCAGACGTGTGAGATCCTGTTCACGCATCTGGGCGTTATCGCCATCAAGGTTGGGAACCGGCTGGGCCTGCTCGGGCTTGGAAGCACGTTGGTGGGAAGAGGTGGGGGTGGTGAAGGTAGGTATAGGAGGGTACCCGAGACCGCTAGCGGATATGATGAGGAGCTTGAGGGATCGTTTCTGCTGAATGAAGTCGAGGGTGGGGCTACCGAGGTTGGCGAGGGACGGAAGAGTGAGGTGGGATGATGGAAGTATCAGGGTAGGTTGTTCACACCAAATATATCTCTATATAACTCTCCAGACGAAGCGGGCATGAACTTTGGGATTTCAGCTTCTTCGCGCGGTTGACGACACGGTTGACGGCACGCTCAGACTTGAACTGGGCTTCCGGTACAGGAAGCCTAACTCGTTGATCCCATTCTAGATCAATGCTGTGCCAGGGATGGATTGGCCGCGTTCAACTGTTGCTATGCTTCCATCCACGCCAGAGGGATATCTGACGTGCTGTCTGCTGGACGGCGAAGGTTGTTGACTCTTGGCTTCCTCGCTGACAGACAGCTCGAAAGACGTCTCGTTACAGATCTCTACGGAAAGAATCAAATCTCTCAAGCCAGTATGCATTGCCCACGCCACCGGACGTCACTGGATGCCACCGGATGTCACAGCCTTCGCGGTGAACTGCGGCTCGGACTCGACAGGCTCGACAGGCTTGATCTACGCGAGCGAGACACCACTGGTGAGTGATGTTGGTCCAGAGCGCATCGACGAGCGCATCGACGCTGCATGTCCACTATGAGCATCGTCTCTCCGTTTCTTGTTCTTCTTTGTTAGGGAGATCTCGCGGGACTGGCTATGGCCGTCGGCATCGATATTGGAGGTTGCACAATGCGATCGACTCCTGCTTTATCCACCACTCATCCACCACTTATAAAGTAGGTAACGTGGACGGTGATTTTCGGTTAGGTTGCTTGTCTTTCCTTCCCTTGCATTTTGCCAACCCCCGGGGGTCGTGTGACATGCGCGCTTAGGGATTGCTCGCTCCCTTTCCAGTTGGACCTAAAAAGACTTAGCCCTCCTGCAGGAAAGCATGTGGTCGGAGGCTGAGAGGTTGAGAGGTTGAGAGGCTGAGAAAGACGATGCGCAGTGTCAGCCTCTCCAAAGCCCGTATTGAATATTGAATGCAGCATCCGGAAGCATCCGAGCGGGATGAAAGCGGTCAGCATGGTTTCTGCCGTGGTCGCAGTGGGCGCAGTGGGCCCGGTCTGGGCTTGGCGTGCCTTGCTTGGTGCCAGCCCCTCCTATCTGACCAGGCCACCCTGGCGCAGAGGCATGCCTGAGAGGCATGCCTGAGAGGCTGGCCTGCCCGCTGGCCTGCCCGCTGGCCTGGCTGGCCCTGTCTGTGCGGCCGCCATCCTGTTCCACCTTGTTGGGTTGCGACCAAACAAACCCGCCCGCCGGCCCGTGCAGCACGAGCAATCTTCCTTCATGCACACCACCTGCACACCACCTCCTCACCACCCAAACCCAAGTGCACGCCGCTGCCGCTGATTTCCCGCCGACCATCGTGAACCATCTCGCGCGCGCGGCTTGCTGCTCCAACAAGCCGAGCCACCTTGACCACGGGTTCACGCTCGTTTTCGACAGTCCCCCGCTCGAGCTCGCCTCGCTCTTCATTGCCCTCGGTCAGCTTGTTGTCGCACGCGTACGCACATGCAGAGTATGGTTGCGATTCACGGCTTCCACCCAACGACCTTGACCTACGAGCAGCCTTTCTGCTGCGCCAACCCTTGAGCATCGCCATCTCTCGATCGATTGCATCCGATCCCCGTCCAATCCGTTCGAGATGTCGGCCGACACCATTGTCGCAAACCCGGCCGCCACCATCGTGGTCGACGACGAGCCCACCACCCCGCAGGAGACCTCAGCTCCCAACACAGCTGCAGCCTCTGCATCCCAACAAAGTCTTGCCTCTACCAAACCACCTGCATCGCCCGCCGACCTCGCCGAGTCCTTCAAGACAGAGCGCAATGACGACCGTGCCGCCTCCGCCTCCGCCGCCTCTGCCGCTTCTGCCCCCTCCGTCATACCGTCGTCACTCACGCCCCCGCCTTCCTCCCAAGTCCCTTCCAACAATGGCACCAGCAGGGCAGCTGCCAACGCCAAAAGACAGCGAATGCTGTCCCCTCCCGTCACCGGGCTCAACCCCGTCCGACCGGACGTGACGCCAGCTGGACTCTACACCGCTCCGCGACCCGAACAAGTCGTCGCCGCGTCGCCTGACGAGTTGAGAGCCATGCTCCAAACTTGCATCGCTGAACAGTCCCGATTGAAGATGGAAGCGGCCCACCACAAGCTTCAATACCAGCTTCTCTCTGTCCGCGCCGACGAGGATGCCCATCGCGCTGCTGTCGAGCAGGAGTTGACCCTGCGCCAGCTGGACGCACTCAGAAGGCAACAGGCCGAGGCACCCGCACCGCCGCGAAGAATCCTCAGTTCCGAACCCGAGATCACGCAGCACATGTACGATCAGCTGAGGGACCTGAGCGAGAAGGCGCTCAAAGACAACGAGAAGCTCCGCAAGGACTACGACGAAGTCTGCAAGAGGCTCAAGGCTGCCAAGAAACTCATTGTTCGGCAGGAGGAGCAGACGGACGATCTGCGGGAGGAGAACGACTTGCTACGGAATCGACTGCTCGACAAGCGAGAGCTCTGGGAGAAGCTTGCCAGTCCAGGGGGCATGTTCCATACCCCCAAGACAGCACATGCATCGCCTGCTCAACATCGACAGACTCCCCGACAGACCCCGAAGCACAGACTCGACCGCGAGGCGCAGCCCTTCGCTGTCCTGCTTCAAGCAGCCACCCAGGAGAACAGCAGCGCCCCCTCGACGCCTGTCACACCCAACCGCGCGTCAGGTGGGCGACATCCACTGAAGCACTCGCGGGGCGTACAGTCGCTGTCCTCCCTGCCCTCAACGCCGAATAACTCTCGTCCTCGAGGCTCCGACCTGCTACCACCTCCCGACCTTGTGCCTCACACGGAGCCTCCACGTCGGTTCGTGAATAGGAGCTTCGTGCCCGACACCCCCGAGAGAGGAGGACTGAGCTTCGCCCGCGAGCAACGGGGCCGTCACAGCCGAGAGAGCACAATCTCCGCAGATGACAACGAAATGTTGGCTCGTGCAGCACTGCAGTCGGTGGCACAACAAGCAACCTCGTTTGCCTCTCGTGGTTCGCCCCCGCCGCGCGCTCGGGTTCCACTGCCGTCGCATCGTAGCCGCGACGAGGACAGTCAGGTGTACGAAAGTCAGGCCAGCCAGGAGGCGTCTGCCATGCTCCGCCGGGATCCACGTGAGAGCTTCGAGGTTGCTAGCTCGCACAACTCGAGGGATGTGACACCGACTCCGGTGTCGGCCGAGAAGAGGCTGCAATCGACACTGCGCGGTCCCATCAATAAGCTTGGTCTGACCAATCCTGCGAAGCGCAAGCTTGATGCGACGGAGTACCGCGAGGAGGCGAGGAGGGAGCCCATCAGTCCGACCAAGAGGTTGAGGATGGAAGGTGGTCTGAGAGAGGGCAACCCAATCATTGGGCTTGGAATCCGTGATTAGAGCCAGACGCGAATCTGATGATACCCTAGTTTGTTTGGTGTTTTGCACATCATCAGCCGAGTCGAGAATGTTGCGGTCCAGCAAGGTTTGGCGACCCAGGGGTATCGAGATGGGTGTGCAGAGGGTCGCTTCTTGATGGAGGTCAAGGAAGGAACAGGAGGGGAACAAGTATTTGATATGGGCAGGATTATCAGCAAAACGTTTGCGGAACATGTACAGTATCATGACTACAGTATTCCAGGAGCAGCAGCAGGTGGTGGCCGTGGGTTGTGGGTTGTGAGTTGTGGGTTTGGTACGTGCCGTGTTTTGGCTTTCGGGGATCATCAACGACAGGGCTCGGTGGACATATCAACAAGGGAGATTGTACAGTATGATGAGATCAGCCGCTCTGCTCGGTGCTGGTGTTAGAGGAGCGAGCGTCAGGGCTTGGACCGCAGGCTGGGAATTGAAATTGAAGCAAATCATCAAACTGCCACGGGTATGATGGGCCTCTCGTTCGCCCGTTCAGCCGACGCCGACGCCGACGAGGCTGGCGATTGTCAGGGGCAGCCATGGCAGCCATGGCAAGGCTTGCGGAAATGCCCCGGGATCAACTATTATCCCCACTGGAGCTTACCCCAGACTATCTATCAGGGTGGCTTAAGCTCTTTTCCGAGCTTCATGGGCCATGACTGCCGAGCCAATTCCGACGACGACGGCGGTCTTTTGTAAATCTTGTTGTCTTGTTGTCTTCTTGTCTTCTTGTCTTCTTTTTATTGTGGGAGGAATTCGTTTTATCATCTTTTCAGTTGGATACTTCCTTGCTGTCTGTATACTTACTATATCCCGGCATCAATTACTCGTCCCCAAGGAACCTGCGCAC
>MUZH01003382.1:0-13025 GCA_003012965.1 Juglanconis oblonga
CCACTTACCCCCCCCCCCAACACGCCCCCCGAGGTCCATCACGCCTCAAAAGTCCCAAATGGAAGGCAGACAAAACACACATTCTCAAGTTGATGTCACCGACTCAAAGAAAAGAGAGAAGTAGCCGTCCACCCATCTCACCCCCATATCCATTCCCTCCCAGTCTCTCCCTTGCAACTCAAAAAGACTAAGCAGTGCAGATCTTTAAGTCATTAATGAGATGTGTTATTCCCATCCCCCCTCTGCTTTCTTTATCTCCCCTTCAGCGCTTCTCAGGGGGAAAAAAAAATCATGTTTGTGGGCATCCGGATTGGAAGACGGGAAAAAATCGTATGCTTTGCTTTGCTTGTATGTCCTGCCTTCCTCACCCGCCGTGTTTGAATGAGGCTATTGTGTGTGTGTATGTCGTAGGTAGAAGCCAAATCTAGGAAAGATTGCCCAGAACCAGTCCAAGCTTACTTGGGATGAGAGGATGATCCCGTCTGACTTGGGCGATGAGTGGTGGGGAAGAAGGATAGACTAGGTACAGGAAATGCTGTTTCGTACGAGCTCCGTGCCCACTCCCCAAGCCTCCGAACTTCCCGGTCCCTGACTCCCCAGACGCATCCTCGTACTCATCCTAAACACCCGGATGGACCATTGGGCTCCCAGCTGGCGAGACAGTATCCAGGGGCGCAGCATGCAGCGCAGGCTTCTCGGTTGACACGGGCTGAAGGCCCTTTCGCTTGCGCTCGAGCACGTCCTTGACCCACGCCGCGACCTCCAGGTCGCCAGAGCCCTCGGTGGCGATTGTCAGCTGCCTGGCGGCCGCATCAGCTAGGTCGTTGTCTGTGGCCTCGCTCTCGGCCTCAACCTCCTCCTCGATCGTCTCGGGCTTGCCCAGGGACTTGATCCAGGAGTGCTGGAGGAGCATGGAGTAGGTGTGACGCTTCTTGGGGTTCTTGTTAAGGCAGCACGTGACGAAGTCGCGGGCAAGCGCGGAGAATCCCTCGGCGGGCAGATTTGGTGGGTCGCCCTCGACGATTGCCTGTTGAATTGTCATAATTAGATGGGTGCCACTAAAGGTTGATTCAAACAACTTACGTTGAGTTGACCAAAGATGGTCGATGATACCTCTGGTGGATATGGATATTTGCCCATAGCGCACTCGATGATCGTCAGACCCAGGCTCCAAATGTCACTCTGGACACTGTAAGTACCATCCGCCCCCGACGTCATGCCTCCGCCAGAGATGCGCTCCGGCGCCATGTAACTCTGACATCCGATGTTTGTCCTTGCAATACTGGCCACCAAGTTCCCACTCACTCCAAAGTCGCATATCTTGACTTGGCCGTTGCTGTTCACAAGAATGTTCGTGGGTTTTACGTCGCGGTGGATGATGTTGTGCTCGTCCTTCAACGACTTCAGGCCCATTATAGTGCAATAGGTGATTTTCCTGAGCACGTTCTCGGGTATCCCACTGGCGTAAAGCTTGTCGATGGAACCGCCGTCCATGTACTCGATGCACATGTACACCGCGCCCTCCTGGAAAAACGCCCCATAAAAGTCGATGATATAGGGCGACGAACACTCGTGGAGGATGACCAGCTCCTTGAGGATAGTGGTGAATTTAGCCTCGTCCAGCTCCAACCTAATCTCTTTCATCGCCATTACCCGCCCAGATGTGCCATCTCCCCGTGGTGCTTGTGGAGACACGGGTGAGCTTTCACCTCCCGAGAAACTATCCTGCTCCGAACGGCTCGAGTTTTGCCTAGAAAACGGCTTGAAGCCGCTCAGGCCCTGACCGAACCGTGGAGCCTGGGGTCGCGCATGTCGAACTCTGTATACGGTGCCGTAGTTGCCCTTGCCTAATTCGTCTAGGATGTCAATCTCGTCTAATGATATCGAGAAGGTAGCACCGCCGGCAAAGTTTACGCCCGTCTTGGTGATGGTCGCCGCGCCCTCGAACGTGATCCAGCCTTTTTGTGAATCGACATAGTTTTTGAACTGATCCATCTTAGAGCTCAACTCGGAGCCATTCCCGTTTGATCCCGGAGGGCCAGTTCCTCCGTTGATATCAGACAGTTTGGGCGGGCCCGCCGAGGAAGGACTGCCTGGTAGTCCGCCGAGGTTCATCTTCCTCCGTTCGCTGAGGCCTGGTTTCCTCCCGGGTACGACAGGAGCAGACCGTGCAAAGGCTGGTGCTGCTGGCCGTGACATGCCTCCACCCATCCCGCCTGGCAACTTCAAATTGCCTGACAGACCTCCTGGAAATCCTCCCATCATAGGCGACCTAGGCCCTGATGACATGGACATGGGTGACGCCGAGTTATGTTGCAAGTTCATCAGGCCAGGTCGCGGCAGACCGGCTCGCTCGGCCTGCAATGCGCGTGCCTTCGCCATCAGGTCCATCGGCAGATTGCTTGCGGCAGGAGGCCGCCGGGCGTTGTTGAGGATGCCTGTCACGCTGGAGCTCGGATGCATACCAGAAGTAGCCCTTTGGGGATCCGACACGGTTCGTAATGAAGGGACTCGGCGAGGCAGGTCTTTTGTGGATTGCGAGTGGCTAAGCAGGGGAGGGACGACATCGGAAGAGGAGCTTGGGGGGTCCAGCGGGGTGCTTGCTTCGGAGGAAAGGTCGTCGTCGTCGTAGTCGTCGTCATCGTCGTCGTCGGAGCCAGGGGAGGCGGGGTTGCTCTCGATCTGCTCATCCGGCGTAGGCGGGACGGAAGATTCTGGCGACTCTGACATGGTAACTGAGGGAGGATGACACAAAGGTTTTGGAGATTGTGAGGTCATCTCGCGATATGCTGCATGTGGTTGTGTGTTTGCTAGCTGAGGTAAAAGTGCGGTCGAGACCGGCGTCGTGGTATTTTGGTGATATCGTGGTGGTATCTTGGCCCTCAGGCCACTGGCTCTGGTCGAGGGTCAACGATCATGAGATCAGGACACGGTTGAACACGGTGAGCGATCAAGGTCGAGCACACCTAGGAAAGAGGCCGCCGTCGTCGAGACGAGCAGACAGGAGATTGCGGTGCAGGAGGGTCAAGACTTCTGGTGGTGTCAACCTGGTTCGCTAGATACAAGCGCAAACTCTAAAGGCGACAAAGAAGGTTTTGGAGGGGCAGCGTGTTTGACAGCGTCCCTTGGGGCGACTGTTTGGAACTTGAAGTGATGTTGTTGACCCTGTTTGAGGATGGCAAGACCGGTTGGGAGGGTATAGCTGTACTCGGGAACTGCGCGAGATAGCTTCCTGCAGTCTCTTGCGTCAGAAGTCGTAGCTAATATTGCCTTGGCAAGCAGGAAGCAGCGCGAAGCTGATACTGGGATATTCGCTGTTTCACGGATATGCCATTCTCGATTATGCAATTGGGGACTCCTCTATTTGCGAAAACGCGGGCTAGCGCGCGAATGTCTCCCCCAGCTTCTCCAAGACTGTAGTGGTCCACTTTGGGGTGCCATGGCCAATGAGCTGCCCCATAGTGAGCCCCTCCAGATACCAACGCTGTCCCTCCCATTACGTAGACGTGCCTGGAGAATTTCACCCTGTCAGATGTCTTGAATTCCCACAATTGGGCAGCTCTGCCAAAAAGTCTCGTCATCCCCTTGGGCGCTAGATCGGCACCAAAGCATCGAGACCAGGAGGATTATGACGAATCAAGGACTCTGAAAAATGCCAAGATCTTGTAGTATTTCCGTCTTCACTCAATTTTGCCGGTAATACTTGTACCAGCAGGTATCAGAGTTACACAGCGCTACATCGCAGATATCGCAGCCGTACCTCGTTGCCTTCCTCATAACGTTGATAGAAACGTCGCTTAGAGGCCGTCGCTTCTGAAGCTAAAATGCCTGTGATAGTCTTCCCTTTGCATGCGACACAGTCTGACTTCCCACGATAAATTAGGCTGTGATAGTGTATTGGAGTGTCTACATCACCGGTTGATGATGTAATTGTTGTCGTACCTGGCTGTACCCAATGCTAGCATGGGTAGTGTGGGTCCGGAAAAATGTGATGCCGATATAGCGTCTAAAGGGGTATCCTCAGCCTTGCTTTGCTGCAGAGCAACGTCCAACCGATAAGCTCCGTGGATCAGCCCCGGGGTGTCGACAGCGCTCAGCCTAACGAGGCTAGACGCAAATGTCGAGATATCGACAACCTGATGGGCAGGCCATGGACCGGCCCTTATGACGTTGCTCGCTGGAGCCGTGGCTGACCAACGCTCCACCCAACGCACGCATGAACTCCTGGAATGCGTCCCTAGTGGCCCCTAGTGGTGCTGCCCATGGGGATAGTTAGGCGGGATGGTGGAGATTTGCATCTCAAAATCCGATACCGTCAAATCTGGCACCAACAAGCCAAGATTGTGTCCCAGAGCGATCACTGCATTTCATTTCCTTTCTCGGCCTCCTGAAACGTACGGTCAGCAGTGGCGGAGCAGCGTGAAAAAGGGCACCCGAGATGAAACATATCAACAACGCTCGTCATGCGTTTATCATAGGTGCTGTGTACAGTAGGTAGAGCAGAGATTTTTGTTTGTCCGATCAGGAACATCTTGACAGGGAAACCTTACCCGGTCAGGCCGACCTCCCAATCTTACAGCATGCGATCACGATACTCGGAAAATGTCACATCCAATGCATGCACATATGGATATAGGTGCTCCCAAATCCGCATCACGATCCGCCCTGTTAGAGATCAAGACCTTTGTACCATGACCGGCGTCATCGACGGCCTCCAACTGCCCTACTACATGGCCCCGCTATGAAGCTTGACTGTCTCAAAGGACGGTGACAGCTCTACCGGCTATAAGCATACAAAGACATGCGTACTGTGTATTCACCGCCCACTGGCTCGCCTTACCGGCCAGCCGCATCTGCAAGGTCGCTATCTAGTCCCGTCTTCCGAGATCTCGAAACCTGTTTGTCGCCCCCCTCGGAATATGCCGACCTTTCCCGTATAGGACGAGCGAGCGGCACCACAGCTTCCAAGGCATATGCAGCTATGAGGCAGGCAGCAGAACACGGGATTCGGTGGCGTTCGCCTCACAATTCTGGTCCGGCCTGATGTTGTCGAGTTCAGGGGCGGTAGGGTAGAGCAAAGGCTGCAGTGACGTCATTTTTGCGGAGGATATTCTCCTGGGCTGCATTTTGCTATTCTTGGGTACTACCTAACATATGTACTTGGGAGGCACCTAGCTGGTAGACCCAACTACTATAGTGGGATTGGCATGGGGAAGCTCACCTCACCTTCTCCTTCCCTCAAGCTTGGATGCATTCGTTGCAGGCTTGTTCAGGAACCCCAACACGAAACACCAAACACATGTGCCCCTCTCCCCTGCTGGCTGAAGCTCTCGCCAAGATAGCTTGATCACTTCCTTCGGCCACGTCGGATTGGTCGTCCCAGGTCGTGCCTGGGTATCTGAGCACGGACAGCCGTCAGGAGCGGACGAGTGCTGTTGTTCTCAACAAGAGCACGCAGGGGACGGAGTGTCCTTGGATGCTTCGTCGGAGACCTCCATCCTTTATAGGACGGACTGGAGAACCGGCCGCTGCTGATCTACTGCAACCCCCCGTCAGCATGTCCAACCGTGCCAACCGTAGCGCTGCTGTCATCCCGTGCTGATCAGGGGCTGCATGGCTGGATTGTCACCAAATCGAGTAATGGAGATACCTGGGTTGATATCGCCCACGCCCCCAAACATGCAGGTCGAGGCGATGTCGACCCTCCATCACAGGGAATCAAGCCAATCACTCTCTGCTTGCAGAAACCGCTTAGTATCGTGTCACATCTAGACCGAACGACTGGGCGTGGCGTGCGCGGCTTGGCAGCCCAACGCCATCTTGACGACAGCCAACATCATGATGGGAGGACCTAATCTCAGATCGCGGAATCGCAAAGGTACCAACAAAGTTGGCCTTTTCAAGTTTCGCTCCTTGCAATCGTGAGTTAGTAACCAATGGGAAGGGCTGTCGAGCAAAGTTGCCGGTTGGCGCCCAGCAACACCAGTGGCAGCACCGCCTCGGCGTCAGTACATTTTGACTTCATTTGATAATCAACTGTCAGACTACCAGGTGAAATGTTTCGTACACACACACAGTTGCGTGAACTGCACGAGTGCCTGACTGCCTGGCCAACGCTCGCTAGTTTCATCTCTCGGACTGTGTGATTTCGGGGCCGATAATGCTCTCATGCGATTCATTGCCCATTCATGGGATTTATGAGGAGAAAGTTGGAGATCTGCGATTTTGCGATGAGCATTGTGAGCTGAGGCAAACGCTGCCGAGACCAAGTGGACCCTGAGTTTTTTGCGCGTTTCGTTCCAGGATTGCGCATCTTGGAAAGTGTCGCCATGTGCGGAGAGTTCGTGAGCTTTCCGATATTCAGGCATCCAGGCATTCCAGCATTCCACGGTCGTTGGGACGCCAGACACCTTTGCGCTCCAAGTTTCCGAGTACATAGTACTATGTGTTAGCTCCTCCAAAGCTCGTCATCTCCTTCCTTCCTTGTCTTATCAATCTGCTGGCTGCCTCCGCCGACTGTTCCGCCCAGCACATGCCGCATGCATTGCAGGCCTCACCCGACCCATTATTTGACCACCAAGAATCAAAAAAGGGCCCTAGTCTCATCCTGTCTCTCCTGGGTTTCCTCAATCCCCTCCGCCACCTTTCGACTTCGCCTCCAGTGACCGGTGAGCGATGAATGCGTTGTCGTAAATCCTTGGCAGCTGGCCCGAGCCGAACCACCAGTGCAATACGCACACCAAACAAAGACCCACCACTCCGTGAACCCAACAGACAGGCCACTCGACGTCAGACCTCCTCCACCAGGAACCTACCGCAGTAATAACAGCCACCCTTGGCCGAGAGACGCGGACTCCACCATCCCCGGCCAGGCTGGCTGGTCGACACGACACGACACGTTGTATCCTGGGCGCTCGCAGGATATAAGCTACAAGATTCAGGCCATCCGACCGTCGCAGATCCACCACGCTACCGCCGTCCCGACGTCAGTTTCAGAGACTTCAGACCAGAACAGGACTCTAGGTCACGGTTTAGAAGGAGCGGCAGCTACTTCTTTGCTCGCATCTAACGATGTCTCTTCTCTCCTATCGCCTCGTTAACGCTGAAGCACAACCATACGCCATGGCGTATCAATCACCACCATTCGTTGTCATGACGAAGCCCCACGATTCCCACCCTTCGCTCGGCCACCTGATGCTCCTCGTCTTCGAGGCCGTGATGGAGGTTGTGTGTGTCAGTCTGCCTGGCTACATCATCGCGAGATTAGGACATTTCGACGTGGAAAAGCAGAAGTTCCTGGCGAATCTCAACGTGATGCTCTTCACGCCATGTCTAAGTACGCGGCTGCACCAGACCATGGTCACACCGGGCGAAAATCTCCGGCTAACAGAGTATTTGCAGTCTTCACGAAACTCGCCGCTCAACTTAACGCGGACAAGCTGGCCGAGCTCGCCGTCATACCCATCATTTTTGTTATACAGACTCTCGTGTCGTACGGCGTGTCGCAGATCGTGACCCGGCTTTTCGGTTTCAACAAGAGGGCCTCCAATTTCGTCACTGCCATGGGTGTACGTATAACCTAGGATCTTTTCCTTCGATGGGATGAGTATTTTCGGCTGACGGGCACTTCACAGGTCTTCGGCAACTCGAACTCGCTCCCAATCTCCCTCGTCATCTCGCTCTCTCAGACACTAAAGGGCCTCCACTGGGACAAGATCCCCGGCGACAATGACGACGAGGTGGGCGCTCGCGGTATCCTGTACCTCATGATCTTCCAGCAGCTGGGACAAGTGGTACGGTGGAGCTGGGGCTACCACGTTCTGCTGGCACCGAAGGACAAATACGAAGAATACAACGGCGAGCGCGCAGAAGAGGGTCGGTATGCCGGCGACGCCATTGGCACCGAGGAGACGGACCGTCTTTTGAATCCTCCCGATGACGATAACAGAAGCGACTCGCACCGGAGCAGCACAGGATCAGAGCACTATGAGCCCGCTGGCCGTACTCCCGTAGTGAGCCTGTCGCGATCATCGCTGGCCGACCTCAACAGCTCAGATGGGGCGGCCACGCCCCGGAAGAACGGAAACGGAAAATACCACTATAAGAAAGGCTCGGAGCGTCCCAGCACCGCGGATACTATCACCGAGAATGTCGACGGCACTCACTCGGACCAGACAATGCTGTCATTCCCTCGCATTCATAGTGTTGACGAGCCTGAGATCCCGGAGGGCGTCAAAGGTGTGCCGCAGCGGATGAAACGCTGGGCCAAGGCAAAGAAGGTGGCCTTCTCGGCGGCTGTGATCCGCAAGCGCCACGAAACATACGACCGCATGCCTCCATCCATGCAGCGCACTGCGGACTTCGTCCAGCGAATCGGAACCAAGTTCAGCACGTTCCTGTGGGAGTTCATGAACCCGCCCCTATGGGCGATGCTCTTCGCAGTCATCGTCGCCTCTGTCCCCGACCTTCAGCGCCTCTTCTTCGAAGAAGGCTCGTTCATCAACAATAGCATGACCTCGGCTGTCAAGTCTTGCGCAGGCGTAGCAGTGCCGCTCATCCTGGTCGTGCTGGGCGCCAATTTGGCGAACAGCACAATGAAGCGCGACGGCGAGACTGCGGAGGATGTGGAAGAGGCGCAGATCGGCACGAAGCTGCTGGCTGCGAGCTTGATCTGCCGCATGCTCCTGCCGACGCTGATCATGGCGCCTATTTTGGCGTTGTTTGCGAAATACGTGCCGGTCAGTATTCTCGACGATCCGATCTTTGTGGTGGTCTGCTTCTTGTTGGTGGGTGCGCCGAGCGCGCTGCAGCTGGCACAAATTTGCCAGATTAATTCGGTCTATGAGAATGTCATGAGCAAGGTGCTCTTCCAAAGCTATGTTATCTGGTAAGTTCTCCTTTCTTCCACATCTTGGTGGGAAAATGTTACTGACCCGATTCCAGGATCCTCCCATCCACCCTCGTGCTCGTCATGCTCGCGCTCGAGGTTGTCGAGTGGGCGGCGTAGGAGGAGCAACTACCCATGCTCGAGTGAGTGCGGAGCACAGCACGATCATGCTGCTCTAGTTCCCGGAGCAGCACGCACACATGGATTCGCGCACCAAGCTACGCAGCGTGATCGCATCAGCATATATGGTCACGGCGGGGCTTTTTGTTCTTTTGTCGGCACAATTAGTATTCGTTTGATGGACTTTCTTAGCAGTGGCGTTATGGTTTTTAGGGGCTGGGGGATGGTTATAACAAACCAACTGTACTTGTACGAACAAGAACAAACTGGCCGAGTCTCAGGGCAATAGAAAAGGGGCTCAGGCACAAGACGGACGATACCGTCAATGGGCAATTTGGGATACAAAAAGACACCGAAGGAGGGACTGGCACCACGGTGCTTTGGGACACACGAGGAAATGGCACTGGGCGAACAGCACCGCCTTGGTATACCAATAGGCAGATAAAAGTCATTGATATGATACAGCATGGTCAGACAGACAGACTGGCAAAGTCTATATGAGCGTTCTCTCGTTCATCGTGTGACGACATTATACCCGTGCTGCCTACATGGGCCTCCCATCATGCAGACGCCTTGTCGCAACTTGCACCGATGCCAGAAAGTCGGAGCAGTAGGTAGAGTCTTCTTGATCGGTCAACCGTATACCAGTGATTCCGGGACCATACTCCACACGCCATTCCTCATCTTGACTACACCCCGTTTACCGCCGCCTCCCGCTGTGCCTCCTCCGGCCCAGCGAGCACCCAATCCTTCACATTCCCTTTCCAATCACTGATTCGCACATCCCTCACGTCCACCACGATGACGCGCACCTCCTCGCCGGCCACAAAGCACTCCCTGCCCCCATCCTCACTCGCACCAGCGATCTGTCCAAACGGATTGAATCCCCCCCCAGGGCCCTCCCCGCCGTCGAACGTGTTGTTCTCCAGATGTGCCCTCCGATACCACACCTCCTCGGGGCTGCCCGGCTCGACCAGGCGCGCGCTGCCGTTGATGGTGGCGGAGATGCTCGACATGGCGGAGGTGTTCAGGTTGAGGAGGAGGGAGGCGAGGGAGGAGCGCGTGGGCGAGACGGAGGTGGATTGGTTGTTGTTGTTGGACAGGCGCCGGGAGGAGGTCGGAGGTCGGTGGGAGACCCAGTCGTGCACGAGGAGGGAGACGTGCGGGTTTGTGAGGAGGTTGGCCATCTTCTTGGAGGCCGGGTTGGTGGTCATGATGATGACGGGCGAGGGGGTGTAGGGGCTGGTGGAGGGCGGAAGATAAGTGTAGTTCATGAGGGACACGGTGGGGACGTTGTTTGTGCAGGTTGCTAGGTGGAGCTGTGGCCTGTGGTTAGCATATATGGTGATTTGTTCTCGTCTTGGGTCTGGTCTGTGTTGTTGCAGTAGGGGATGGGAAACGGGAACACACGAAGCGGGCGTTTTCCAGACATTGCACCACCTCGGGCGGCAGCGAGGTTGTCACCTCGCGGTCGTTGTCGCCATTGGAGGCGGCTGCATTGAGGGGTATTTGTGACATGTTGTTTGGCTGCTCTCGTGCCGGTGTATACTCTGGTCACTGAATAGATTAATTGATCGGCGCCGGTTGCTTCTGCTCGGGATTCGTATTACCTGATTACCTAGTTCTAGAAATCTGAAGTAAGCAGAAGTCGGTTAGTTGCTAAAAATAGGAAAGACAGTAGGTTCGGTTAGTAGCAGACCTCGGCTTACATAGCCGAGAGCCGGGGGCATAGGCTACCCGATTTTGTTATAGACCGCCTGCCGTATCTAGACTAGGCTATTATATACCTTTAGTAGGAATCTGCTATTATTAGAGTTATAGAATATAAAATTTAAATATAAAATACTAGAAGTAGATCTAAATTTAAAATATAATATAGAGAAGACTAATAGAACTAACTTTAAGAATATACTCTCTTTAAGCTTAACAGCCTAAGAAGAAAAAAAGTAGAGTAGCTTCTTAAGAGAAGAGAATAACTAATTCTATAATATATTATAATAGCTAATTAGAATTAAAGACTAAAAGTTAAAGAGTAACTAAGATATCTTAATAATAAATAATTCTTATAAAAATTATATAGAAAACATTGCTTATATTCTTCTTTTAAGAGTATTAATATATTATATCCCTTCTATATATCTACTTAAGCTAAGAATTAGCTCTACTTTATATTTTTTAATTTAAAATTAAGTAAGAGAGTATACTAGTCTTAGTTTCTCTAATTACTACGATATTATAATTGCTTAAAGCCTATTATAATAGAGCTTATATTTATAGGCCTTCTAGTAAACTTTTAATATCTTTTCTCTTAGAGTAAAGATTCTTAAAAGAGCTTTCTTCTCCTATAATAAGGCTTTAGCCTTATCTCTTAAGATAGTTATTCTATTAACTTAAAGCCTAGCTAAAGAAGCTTTATACTATTAAGCGAGTTTCTTCTTAAATAATATCTGCTCCTACTTAATAGAGTTTCTAGTATAGGCTATAAATTAAGAGGTAGTACCTCTAAGATTAAGCGGATATATATTGAAAACTAGGAAGTATAAGCTATATTTAAAGGCCTTAATAATTCTATTAAATAGAACTATAGCTCTATTAACTAAGGATTTAATATCTTTTTATAGATTAAGAGGGCGGGTAGTGCAGTAGTTATGCACTATAGCAGACCTTGCAGAGGTTATAAGTTTAAGATTTACCCCGCCTACCGGTTTTTTCCCTTTTTCGTAGATTCGCAACCTATAGAACGAAAAAAACCTAACCCTTAACATATTCTCTCCTCTATATCGGGCTATAACTAAAGACTAGGCACCCCTAATATTATAATAGCTAACTTACTAAAGTATAAGTTACTCTGCTAAAATAAATCGTTGCTATATTATAATAATCTACCTTAATAAACTATAAATAGAAAAGAATAGTATTACTTAGCTATAATAATAAGATAATATAATACCTACTATCTCTATTATAAAGAAAGCTATAAGCGATTAGCTATAATATAGTAGAAGTAGCGCTAAAGGGTTTCAAAAAGGTTAAGGCATTAGTAAGGCTAAGAGGGAGGCGCATTATAGCTTAAATAAAGGTAAAGTAGGAAAAAAGAAAGAATAGCTAAGAAACGATAAGTCGGGAATAGGGCCTATATAACGAATTAGCTACTAAGATAATAGAGGTTAACGGATAAGGAGATTAAATAAAAGAGGCCTAATTAGCTTAGAGCTTTTTTAAATTTAGAATAACGGAAAATAGATCGACGAGTAAGATCCGGTTTAATATCGGAAATCTTAGATAAGCAGCAGCAGGCAGTTTTTATCCCAGCTATTTAGAAATAGTTTCTAGTCGCTAAGTATTTATAGAGAGACTATATGCCTTCTAAGCGCTATATCTATATAGCAAGCATAATAAGAAATTATTGAATAGCCTTTAGTACGTACGTACTCGTAATAAATATATAACTCGCCGGGTGGAGACAAATATTGTATTCAGCTCTACCTCGTACGAAGGGGGAGGAGACGAAGTCTCCGATCCTTATACGAAGCCTAAGTATATGTTTCAGGCGCATATAACTACGCCTGGTTATAGTCTGCTAGCTATAGTGGCTAACACCGGAGTCTCCAACTATGCCTCGTATATAGCCGCAATACTAGTTATTCCAATAGAAATATTATTATTATTATTTATAGATTAAGAATATATGCTTTAGTAATAATACTCTTTAATAGACTATTAGTCTTCTCTACTTTACTATTACTATAGAGCTAGCTAGGAGTAATAGGGAATACCTATAAACTATAATATATTATTATAGAAAATAAGGAAACTAAGACTAGTATACTCCTCCCTCTATTTTAAAATTTAAAAATTAAAAGTAGAGCTAGTTCTTAGACTAGATAGATATATAATTAGAAGTATAGTATATTAGTATACTTTAAAAAGGAGGATAAATAACCTTTTTCTATATAATTTTTATAAAGACTTATTTTTATAATAATACCTTAATTACTCTTTTATTATAGTATAATAT